>PISW01005038.1:0-145615 GCA_004023785.1 Mungos mungo
TGTTCTTACACTGGAGCCATCTTTAGGCTGGACTGGGGGGTGCTCTGCTTCTAGGCTCACTCCTGTGGCTGCTGGCAGGCCTCGGAGCTTTGTTAAGTGTTAGCCAGGGACCTCACTTTCTTGACATAAGAGTTCTCCATAGGGCCGCTCAAAACATGGCAATCATTTGGTCTGGGGGAAGCCAGGCAGTTCTGCTGACCTCACCAGGGGACACTGGCTGTAGTAAGCTGACAGACCATCTAGGCCTATTGGTCCAGGGAACCTCAACTGAAACAGCTTGTTTCTATTCCATGAAGTCTCATTCTCTGGTAGAGAACCTTCTCCACAAGATGGCGAAAAGGTTCTCAGTAGCAAGAGAGGGCAAGTTCAACATGTAAGCTCCTGCATTATTTCCTTGGCTAAGGCAAGTCACATGGTCAAGCTCGAAGTCAGTGTGCGAGGGAAATACATACAGTACTTTGGGGTGTGGTTACGGGAAGATATGGTTCATTGAGACCATGAGTGTAGCATACTACCTCAATTTTTTAAAATTTTAAATGTTTCATTTCTTTCACATAATTCTACATATAAAGTGCTTAAAAGTTCTTTTCCTTTTTTATTTTGTTCCCTACCTCCCATGACAGCACTCTCTCCCAGATAACCCAAAATAACTTATATATAAAAATAACTCTCTATAAAAAGATGCTATATCTTTTTTCATGCTCATATGACCATATAAGTAGGTGTGGATAGCCATGTTTATGCACATACAGCCATTTGACATTGTTCTACCAAAATATCATTCTTGTTAAATAAAATTTCACATAAATCCCTCTATGTCAACTGCTATAGCTCTAAGGCATTTTTCAAATGGATGCATGGTATCATTTATCCAGCCAGTCCCCTAGTAATAGGACTTCCTTTGTTTCTACATTTTTGTCACTATGATCAATGCTGCAAGAAACATTTCTGTGCATATGTCCTTACATATTGGCATTTCTTACTTCTATAGAACAAACACTTCAGAAACAAATACTATATTCTCATTGTTATCATTATCATAGTATTTTCTGACATCTGGTAATATACTTACTTACTACTGCTTTTCATATATTTCTTGGCCATTTGATATAGATGGCAAGAGGAGGGACAGTGGCTGACGGGTATTTTAAAAATGTTTTTCTAAGTTTTTGAGAGAGAGAGCATGAGCAGGGGAGGGGCAGAGAGAGAGGGAGACAGAGGATCTGAAGTGGGCTCCCCTTTAACAGCAGAGATCCTGACATGGGGCTCAAAATCACAAACCGTGAGATCATGACCTGAGCCAAAGTTGGATGCCCAACCGACTGAGCCACCTAGGGATCCCTGATGGGCATTTTTGTAAAACAGAAAGCTTTATAAAAATACATAATTTGGGGGTGGCTGGTGGCTCAGTCAGTTAAGCATCAGGCTCTTGATCTCAGCTCAGGTCGAGTTCAAGCCCATGTTGGGCTCCACACTGGGCATGTAGTCTACCAAAAAAAACACAACAAACAACCCATTTTGGTTTTTTAATTTTTTAATGTTTATTTAATTTTAATCGAGAGAGACAGAGCGTGAACGGGGGAGGAGCAGAGAGAGAGGGAGACATGAAATCTGAAGCAGGCTCCAGGCTCTGAGCTGTCAGCACAGAGCCCAATGTGGGGCTCAGACTCAAACCTTGAGATCATGACCTGAGCTGAAGTGGGACACTTAACCGACTGAGCCACTAGGGTGCCCCCAAACAACCCATTTTGAATAACCTTGCAAGAGGTGTACTCAGAAGAGGGATGTAAATAAAGATACAAAGAGGATGTTGCAATTGATAGGAGAGACATGTACAAGGCCGCTTGCTATAGTTAGAAAGGGCCCCGGACCAGGATCCAGAAGATACAAATTTGATTTTTGGTTCTGACACTCACTAGCTATGTGCCCCTTGAAATCAAATTAGTCTTTCTATATGTCAGTTCCTTTCTAGTAAAGTGCTATGAAGATCCAGAGAGGATGCATGTGAAGAGGTGGTAAATTATAAGTCACCACAAGATGTTACCTAACTTGTTTTTATACAAGCACACACATGTGTGTATTCTTCTAAACCAGTGCTTCTTAAGGGGGGGGGGGGCGCGCGGCAGACCGTGAGGAGCAATTTTACCCCCAGACAATGTCTGGAAGCATTTTTTATTGTCATGGCTGGATAGTGGGTGGAGTCCAGGGATGCTGTTAAACATTGCGCAATGCACAAGGCAGTCTTTCAAGAATAAAGAATTATCTAATCCAGGGGCGCCTGGGTGGCTCAGTGGGTTAAGTGTCCGACTTTGGCTCCGGTCATGATCTAATGGAATTCAGGTTCTTGAGTTCCAGCCCTGCATAAGGGCTCGGTGTTTACAGCTCTGAGCCTGGAGCCTGCTTCAGATTCGGTGTCTCCCTCTCTCTCTCTGCCCCTCCTCCACTCGCCCTCCGTCTCCCTCTCTCAAAAATAAAACATTAAAAAAAAAAAGAATGATCTAGTCCAAAATGTCAACAGTACCAAATTTGAGAAACCTGATGTAGCCTATTCGTAGCTTTAACCAGTCAAAATTGCCTCCCTGGGCAGCATCTTCCAGGCGCGGCTCCCTCATCCCCGGGAGGAAGGGCAGAAGTAGTAAGGATCGCAGGACGGCTTTTACCTTCCCCTTTCTCCAGTTCTCCCAGCAGCACCCAGCTTGCCCCACCATATTCAAGATGATGGCCTCATTGCGTCAGTGAGTTAAAAGCCTACCCTGGGTGGAATATGGACCGATCCCAGTCCAAGAGTCTAGTTCCCTAGAGAGAAGAAGTTTTCTCTTCTCGAAGTGAGGCTAGAACAGCATTTCCGGCCAAGCGGAAGAAAGACTAGTTTCCGAGGCTCAAATGGGTAGAGAATCTGATTCGCTATCACTGGCTTTGCAGGGGGAAAGAAGAAGGAAGAGGAGGGTTGGTCCAGGTCAGTCCCACCCCTGGCGCTGTCCAGAGTCCAGCCGTCCTTCGTGGTCGCGGCCAAGGCAGTCCCGGACTCCGGGGTTCTCCTGCTCCAGGGACCCCAGGGAGCGCAGGACCCCGCCGCGCCGCCCAGAGCAGCGGAGAGCCCGGCCGCAGTAAGTGTCCAGGAACTCACACTCGGGCGGGTGAGTGGGGGGTTCCAACTCGGAGGGAGCGCAGCTTGCCTCACGCTCTGGCGTGTCTTCCCCCTCCGTTGCATCCTTCTGGGACAGCGTAACCCAGTCCTAACCTGTGTCCTCTGCGGGGCGTCCGTGTGCGGGCAGGTGGGACCCTAGTGGGAAGGAGGGCGGGGCGCGGCGCGGGCCGGACGTCCTCGAGACCTCTTTTAAAAGGAACCAGCTGGCCGGCAGGGGGCGCTGCAGTGTCGGCTTGGGCGCTGCGCTCTCCGAAGCACGTCGGGCTCCCTCCCTTGCTCCTACAGAGTCCCCAGGGAACATGTTAGCTGTGCACTTTGACAAGCCGGGAGGACCAGAAAACCTTTACTTGAAGGAGGTGGCCAAGCCCAGCCCAGTAGAAGGTGAAGTCCTCCTGAAAGTGGCGGCCAGCGCCCTGAACCGGGCTGATTTACTCCAGGTACCCAAGGGTCCGGGAGGAGCTTTGGGCCTTGGAGAAACATTCACCAGGCAGATAAAGGAATGACCTAGGGCATGGCCAGTAACACTCTTCATGATACTTCACAGAATGTGTGCTGGGGGTTCTAACACAAAGAACATTCAGCGTCCTTTGTTTAGGGGTTCTGAGACAAGGAACCATTTAGCCTCCTTTGTTTACACAATATAGAGGGATATTTGCAAAGCAGCATCTACCTTGTGTTAATCCATTATCTGCTCAGGCTACCTTTTAAGGAGATGGGAACTACCATTTGTTGGGGCTGGGTGGGTGGGTGGGTGGGTGTGTGTGTGTGTGTGTGTGTGTGTGTGTTAGGCTCTGCTCTGTCTCATTTACTCCTCAGGCAACCCTGTTTACCATTTGTATTATACAGATAAGAGGAGAGTCAGGTTAAGCAATACTCACAAGGTCACACTAGTAATCAGGGCAGCTGTAATTCACACTGAGGTCTGGCGTGGCTCCAAATTTCTGCATTCGTTCCTCTCTGAGGGTCCTGGAGCTGGCAGGGGGCTGTACTCTAGGAATCTTCTTTTTTCTGCTCTTTGACGCACAAAACGGAGCCAGCTACATTGATTGGGATAATTGAGAAATGTGTGCCAGAATCAGGTGGGGCACTTTTCCAAAATAAATATTACCACAACCCAGGCATAGGCACTTTGAAAAAGCTCCCCAAAAGGTTCTAGTGCCGTCTTAGTTCCGCCCCTCTGGTCTGAAACCTGCAGGCCAGGCGAGGCTTCTGGGGCTTTCAGTGAGTGAGTACAAAGCCTGGCACTTGATATAGAAGAACTAACTTTAAGGAGTCTACGGTTTTGTTCCTCATTCTGCTGATTTGCTTTGTGTTCTCGGACAAGGCATTTCCCTGTGCAGGTCTCAGTTTCTCTATTTGTAAAACAAGGTGTTTTGATGAAGTACACAGCTAAGGACCCAACCAGTTCTGACAGCCACCGACTATGTGACCTACAGGATCTGAATTACTTCTCCTGTCTCCTCTCCTGACTTAGCAAAACCTGACTTTATCCTGATTTTTCTGAGAAAAAGAGGGGCTAATGGAAGAGGGCCAGGGATGGTGACACACATTTCTGATCATGCTCACCACTTAGTGCACCCCTTTTTCTGCAGAGACAAGGCCAGTATCCCCCACCCCCAGGAGCCAGCAGCATTTTGGGACTGGAAGCATCTGGACACATAGCAGCACTGGGACCCGCCTGCCAGGGGCACTGGAAGATTGGGGACCCAGCCATGGCTCTGCTGCCTGGGGGGGGACAGGCGCAGTATGTTACTGTCCCTGAAGGGCTACTCATGCCCATCCCAGCAGGACTGACCCTGTCCCAGGCTGCAGCCATCCCAGAGGCCTGGCTTACCGCCTTCCAGCTGTTACATCTCTTGGGTGAGGAGCTCCCCATGCACCCCCCCCCTCTCACTCCATACAGTATGGCTCAGTTACTTCATGACTCAGACACCCCAAAACCCAGCAGCCCTCAGAGGCAGCTTTCGCCTGGCCACCTAGTCACACCCAACTCCAGCACCGCACCCTAATGTACTGTCAGTAGGATTAGGTAACCTGTTAGCAATGGCTTGGTGTGGAAGCTGAAAATCACGGGTAGCAGGTGGGCCGGGAAAGCACTGGATAGAAGGTCTTTGCACATCTTCACCTTGTAGGGCCACCGGCAGTCCCAGCTGTTCAGAGCCCTGCCGAGCTGCTCTCTGTGAGCCTAATGTGGCAGAAGGGGCCCTCCAATCAACTTTTATTCCTCCCCAATCCCACTGATGGGAGGGAGCCCAAGAAGACTTGGTCCCTGCTATCAAGGAGCTCAGTGAAACTGGGAAGACCAGGCATGCACCTAGAACCATAGAATTCAGAAGGCGGTCCTGTCTCTATTATAGACTCCAGAGAGGAACAGTTAATGTGGGTAAGGGTGGCCAGAGAGAGCTTTCTGGAAGAGAAGGACTTGAAGGGGGAGTAAAGTTGAGATGGACAGAAGGCAGGACAAGGTGGCGTAAGAGCGTGTCAGGGTGAGATCGGCTGCTCCACTCAGAGTGAAGCACAATGATTATCATCTGTGACAGAGGAGACTCCGACTGGGAGGTAGTGGCCTTGAGTGGCACATGGTCTGGACTGGATGCAAAAGCTAACTGAGAACCGCTTTACATTTTGAAGAGAAAGTGACATAACGAAAGCTCCACTTCAGGAAGAGAAGCCTGGGATTGTCCGTGGTGCGTGGCTCACCGAGACCAGATGGAGGCCAGTTTCAGACTAAAGAGGGACTGGCTTCAGGTGGTGACGGTGGGGGTAGCGGTTACTTCTTACTAAGGTATATATCAGAGATGTGCATCTCAGTATTATGACTTCGTGAGTAAAATATAGATTATGGATGTGGCTGCTAAGAGCTGTTTCAAAAGCTGTTTCCCACTTTGACAAGAGGCAGGAAAACAAAAAAGAATTGTCGAGAACTCTTAAGAGAGCAAGAGATTTGGCATTGGTGGCCTGGGGCCAGGCGCCTGTGGTAGAATATGCCTGCGTGGGGAATGTGTAACACTTGCAAAGTAAGGAGAATGGTTCCTGTACTTTGTGTCACAGGAAACGTTCAGGCTGGAGACTCTGTGCTAATCCATGCAGGATCAAGTGGTGTGGGCACAGCTGCCATCCAACTCGCCCGGCTGGCTGGAGCTATTCCTCTAGTCACAGCTGGCTCCCAGCACAAACTTCAGATGGCAGAGAAGCTTGGAGCAGCTGCTGGATTCAATTATAGAGAAGAGGATTTTTCTGAAGCAACACTGAAATTCACCAAAGGTAAACAATAGCTTCTGCAGCCCAACAGGAATTTCAGAGATGATTAAACAAAATCCTCGCCAGCCTGAAGGCTGCCGGTGCTCTGGCTCTGTCTTGCCTCTGCTGAAGGCACAACAGCTGCCCTGGCCAATTTCTAGTACTCTGGTGTTTGACCTCTGGAGACAGGCAGACAGTATTTAGGACTAAAATGTTTCTGTGTGCATTCTTATAAGTGATATGATTCTGACTCATTTTAGAAACTGGATAAATCCAAGAGTTGGCCTGGAATTATCCAGGACCTCTTCTTTCAAGTCACTCTGGAATGAGTTAACAGAAGCATAGGGCAGAGACCAGTTTAGTGCTGGTCATAGTAGGGGTAGGATGGTAGCTCCCCAAATGGGTTATGCCTCTGTATTCGAAAGCCAAATCTGTATATTTTGGGGTCATCCTTTTCCATTTTTCCACGAGTCAAAAAGGAGAGATGAAACCAAAGCTAGCAAAATGATTCAGACAACCCAGTGCAGACACTTCATCATTTAGATGTGAACTAGCCTGCCCTGTAGATTGGGTGGATTTCCCCTGTTCTGTTCTCATTCATGCTTGGGTGCCAGTGGGTTCTACACTTACACGGGGATCAAGGGAGATAGCAGGTCATGGCATTGCCCCATTTCCCTCTTGCTGTGGCTAGGAATCATAAAAGATGAACTATAGCACAAATGTATGATAGAGTTCAGCTATCTAAAATCTACAGCAATGTTTCTTTGAGCAGTGCTTCTAGTTCTAACCTATACATTGTGCACATGTACTTATAGCCATCTATTCACAAATATACCATGGGATCTTACTTTGCACAAAGCTTTCTGTGTCTGACTAGCATTACAAATCTGTGTTTCATGGGAAAGGTGCTGGAGTCAACCTTATTCTAGACTGCATAGGCGGATCCTACTGGGAGAAAAACGTCAACTGCCTGGCTTTTGACGGCCGCTGGGTTCTCTACGGTCTGATGGGAGGAACTGACATCCACGGACCTCTATTTTCAAAGCTACTTTTTAAACGAGGAAGTCTGATCACCACTCTGCTGAGATCAAGGGACCAAAAGGTGAATAATGAATGAAAACATGATTTAATTATTGCCCCCCCAAAAAAGTGTGATTTGTTTACATAACTCCAAAAAAGTTAGATCTGACACATCTGTTGGAGTCCCCATGTAGAAATCTACCCCACTGTGGATAAATAAGTAACCATTTTCACAGAACTAATTAAAATTGGTCAGTAGAAGTCTCAACGTCTTGGAAAGAAGGCAGCTAATACTTCACATATTATTTAACCTTTATTATTATTATTTAACAATATTAGGAAATACTTCTGATAGTTCCAAGATGTTGTCTTCAAAGGCAAAACTCTTCTCAGTGTGATAAAGCCGTTTAGGTGAGTAGGGTAGGTTAAGGCTGGGCCTTCAACAGATTATATGTTACTGAAATCTTTTCTTTTTTTTTTTTTAAGTTTTTTTATGGTTTTTATTTATTTTTGAGAGGCAGAGAGACAGCGCAAGCATGGTAGGGTCAGAGAGAGAGAGAGAAAGATACAGAATCCAAAGCAGGCTCCATCCGAGCTGTCAGCACAGAGCCTGATGTGAGGCTCGAGCCCACAAACGTGAGATCATGACCTGAGCCGAAGCCAGACGCTTAACCCTTAACCCTTAACTGACTGAGCCACCCAGTCTCCCCTGCTGAAATCTTTTCTGTGTGGCACTCTAGTAGGTGCCAGATTTGGGAATGTTTCCCAACCTAGGGTTTCACACCTGTGGGATAGCAGAGCTTAAACATTCTTTTTGAACTGAGCCTATAGAAGTCCTGTCTGTGCCCCAACTCCTGCTTTAAACCTTTAAGAACAGTCCAGTTGGGGCGCCTGGGTGGCTCAGTTGGTTAAGCCTCCGGCTTCAGCTCAGGTCAGATCTCACGTTTGCGGGTTGGAGCCCCAAGTCAGGCTCTGTGCTGACAGCTAGCTCAGAGCCTGGAGCCTGCTTCCGGTTCTGTGTCTCCTTCTCTCTCTGCCTCTCCCCCTCTCATGCCTGTCTCTCTCTGTATCAAAAATAAGTAAAACATTTAAAAACAATTGAAATGAATTCCTTGAAACCCCTGAGCTCAGTTAAAAAAAAAAAAAAAGAACAGTCCTGTTGTCTGTGCCACTAATATTTTAGTCCAGGATTCAGTCTTTATCTGCTACAGAAGAGAGATTCTACATTTGGGGGGCACACACACACACATGGGGGTAGTAAAGGAGTTAGGTACCCCTGTGTGCATTTTCAGATGTGTACACGTTTCAGAGAGAGCACAAAGGCTAGTAAATAAGCAGGATGGGGAGTAGCAAGGTAAAGAAGCCTCTGTCTAGACTGATGGTCTCCTTTTCCTTATCTTAAGTATAAGCAAATGCTGGTGGAGGCTTTCACAAAACAGATTCTGCCCCACTTCTCCACGGAGAGCCCACAACGTCTACTGCCGGTTTTGGACAGAGTCTACCCCATGACTGCAATCCAAGAGGCCCACGCATACATGGAGAGCAACAAGAACGTGGGCAAAATCGTCCTGGAACTGCCGCAATGAAGGAAGAGGGGGCAATACTCCGGCCTTCCCAGGACAAACTTGGACAAAGTTCACAGTACGCAGGAAAGAGATCGGGTACTACTCCAGGCCGCCCGGTAACCCATTGGCCCTCCCCCAGCCTTGTCAACTGACCCGTATAAAGCTGATCTAGGGAAATAAAAAGAGAGAAGATCGAAAGGGCTGCCATCTCACTGTGGCGGCCCCAGATCGCGTACTGAGGCCGCCGGGGTGGGGGGGGGGCGGGGGTCGGGACTGGCGTCGCCGCAGGCATTACAGGAAAGGCCCCAACAATGAGTGCTCAACTCCAGGGTCAGGGGTTCCGGGTACGGGGACAGCATCCGCCACAACACAACCTGTCACAACCCCGTAAACCCAGCTTTGCCCAGCGCCAGCGGTGGGGGCCCAGCCACCCGTCCCCGGGTACCGCCGCGCGCGCTCCCAGAGGCTAGCCCCACGCCAGGCCCCGCCCCCTCCCGCGACTCACCCGGGTGCAGCCCCGCCTCGTCCCGCTCTGCTAGGTCCCGCCCCCTCTGGCCAGTTTCCTTCACTCTTGGCTGCCTTGACAGGAACACCGCCCCTTCTTAAGCCCAGGCCCCGCCCTTTCCGGTGCGCAGCTCGGACGCGTCTTGAATCCTTGCCTTTCAACTTTCCGCCCCGCCTCTTTTTCATCGCAAGCTCGTTTTGCCCCGGAGTCTTTTCGAAAGGGGATATAACGTCAGCACGTCTCGGCGTGAGACGGCGACATTCCGGCGTGTTATAGAGCTTCCGGTGGAGACTGGATGTTGATGTCCTGCGTTTGACGCTGTGTTGGGGGTCTTGTAGACGCGATCCGGTGGTGTCCGGAGCAATTCCAGTGTCTGCTGCGGTAACCTTATCAGCCCGCCAAGATGGCGATGCAAGCGGCCAAGAGGGCGAACGTGAGTATCGGGGCCTTCTGCCGAAGAGGGGGAGGACATCACTGTTGGACTTTCTCAGCGGCGTGGCACTGTATTATCTTGCCCTTCCTCGGTCCCCAGGCCACGGTAGCCCACAGTTTACTATCTTATCACTGGGGATTCCATCTTAGCCCCATCCTTACGGATATGCTCCTTGAGCCCCATTTCCGCGTCCACCCCAGTTACATTTATGGAAAACCTACTTTGTGCCTGACACTAGGTACACATTATGGATACAACGGTGAATAAAAACAAAAAGGCCGTCTGCTTACGTTCTAATGTTAATGGGGTATTATATGGAAACCTAAGAAAAACAGTCTGAAGGAGAGGGTAGGTCAGCCATAAGGCTGAGAGATACAGTGTGATGCAGACAGATCGTTAGATATGGTGAGAGGTAGAATTTTGGTAACCTTGATGATCGTCTTTGCCGACGAAAACTTGGTTGCAATGGGATGAAAAGAGGATGGAAGTTCAGAAAATAGCTGTTTCCACAAGTTTTCGTGTAAATAGGAAGCGGAGAGATTGGATGATAGTTGATGATTTTTCTCTTTTAAGAGGTGTGATATATGAGGTGTTATTTGCATGCCAGTGAGGATGGTGCAGTAGTGTGGGGGGAACTGATGACCTGGGAGAAAGGTGAGGTAAGTTCAGGAGTGAAGGTTTTGAATAGATGAAGGTTGGCATCATAATGAGGAGGGCGTGGATATGGATGAATCTAGATTGATGGGTTTAGTGATATGAATATAAGGTTCTTACCTTTTAGTCATGTATGTTTTCAATAGGGAAGAGCCAAGATCGTCTCCTGGGCTGGGCAGGGAAGAGGTTACAGCCCAGCTCGGATGTTAGAGGGAGTGGTGGTGTTAAGGTTTGAGGAGGAAAGAGAAAGTGTGATACAGGGTCTTAGAGTGAGAAAGCGGATGTACTAGCGAATGTACTATAATTGGCAGGGCCGATTGTCTATTTGAAGGCAGTCTTGAATTTTAAGTCTAAAACTTTATTATACTTATTTGTTTACCGTTTGCCACCGCTACTAGTTTGAGAGCAAGAAAGAAGTATTCTTTTTTTTTTTTTAATTTATTGATTGATTTTAAGACAGAACCAGTGGGGGAGGGGCAGAGCAAGGCGACAGAGGATCCAAAGCAGTCTCTTTGCTGACAACAGAGAACCTGATGTGAGGCTCAAACTCACGAACCTTGAAATCATGACCTGAGTTGGGGGGCCTGGGTGGCTCAGTTGGTTGAGCGTCCGACTTCGGCTCAGGTCATGATCTAGCAGTTTGTGAATTCGAGCGCCACACCAGGCTCTGTGCAGACAGCTCAGAGCCTGGAGCCTGCTTCAGTTCCCGTGTCTCCCCCTCTCTCTGCCCCTCCCATGGTCATGTACTGTCTCTCTGTGTCTCTCAATAATAAATTAAAATAAATTTAAAAAAAAATTTTTTTTTTAAGAGAAATGACCTGAGCCAAAGTCCACTGCTTAACCACCGCGTCACCCAGGTGTCCCTCCTCTTTTCCTTTTCTACAACACTTAGCTTAATGTCTGAAATAGCTGCCAGCTTAATAGTCATTGAGCAAATTAATATCCAGTGTGTAACTGAATGTGTTAATAAGAACACGAGTGAACTCTGGATGGGAGATTTATATTTGAGAGTCATCTACTTACTGTAGAAACCATGTGTTGTAGTTAAGAGACCAAAGAGAGTGTAGAGTTGAGGAGAATATATAAAGGGTCAAGAAAAGAAGTCTAGGGGCACCTGGGTGGCTCAGTTGGTTAAGTGTTTGACTCTTGATTTCAGCTCATGGTTCAGGGGCTCTACACTGATAGTGCAGAGCCTGCTTGAAATTCTCTCTCCTTCTCCCCCCCGCCCCACCTGACACCCCCCTCATAAATAAATAAACTTTAAAAAAATAAAAGTCTAAAAGTAAAATTTTCTGGAAGAGCATATTTTCATGGCAAAGAAGAGTGAAAAGAACTAGCCAGACAGGGGGAAGCCAAAGAAATAGAGTGTCAAGAGTAATCAAGAAAAAGTAAAGAAAGTAATAGCAGTGTCAGAAGCCTCAGAGAAGTTACGTGTGATGAGAACTGAACACTGCAGTGAAAAGGTCTTAGTGCATAAGAGCATTTTCGTCACAGTGCTAGGGTGGAAGCTAGGTTGTGGTGCGTTGAGTATCAGTGAAGGAAAGAATATGAAGTGGTGAGTATAGACTTTATCTTTCCAGATGCTTGACTGAGACGGGGGGACAAAACAAAATAGGAGAATAAGTAGAGGAGCTAATAAGTTCAGGGAAGGCAGAAACCTTGTCTTTTTTCCTTCACGGATTAATCCTAATACCTAGCCTGGCATGTCCATAAGGAAGGTGCGCAGTAAATATATGTTGAATGAACAACAAGGGATCCAAAGAAGTATTTAGTTTTGCATAACAGTTGGCAGGACATAAGCAGCTGCTCACTTGAGTAGAAGAAGGTCGTGGTGAGGGAGAGACCAGATTCAGGAGAGAGAAGGTATTGATATAACAGGTTCTTAAGGTATCATTGATATACAGGTTCTTAAAGAGACCAGGTAAGGGTCATCAGTGGGAGTTTTATTGTCTAAGAAACAGGAAGAGTTCCCTCCATTCTTTCCCATTTGTATCTAAGGCATTGAGCCTACTAACAGTCCTCCCTAAAATGAGTGCCCAGTTGCTTTTCTGAAAAGCATGCTATTTTCAGGAATATCGATTAACATTCTTATTATTTTTCTAATACTTCTTGTTCTTGGCTATTCTGGGTTTTTTGTTGTCATTTTATCTGTGAGAATTTATAATTATGAGAAATTTATTTTAGGTGTTAGCATTCGTACCCCTGATTATTATAATATATATTTCTCATTTTAGATTCGACTTCCACCTGAAGTAAATCGGATTTTATACATAAGAAATTTGCCATACAAAATCACAGCTGAAGAAATGTATGATATATTTGGAAAATATGGACCTATTCGTCAGATTCGAGTGTGAGTCTTACTGAGACTTTTGAAATGTCATTTCAAGAAAATGATTGTATAATCTCAGACTTGTAGCTGACAGCAGGGCCTAACCAAGAGCCTAGAGACTAAATAGATTGAAATCTGGGAAATGAGGTTGTATGTGTGTGTGTGTGTGTGTGCGCGTGTGTGTGTGTGTGTGTAAAAATGAAACCCTCCTGATCCAGCTCAGTGAGTGCCAAGGATAATAGTTGTGAAATTAGAGAAGGCTTGAAGTAGTAATGAATGGTTTCAGGGAAATGGGTTGGAAAAGAAAGAACTAACATTTATTGCACGACTTTTTATAAAGTCAGATACAATGCTGGTTTTTTTTGTTTGTTTTTGAGAGACAGAGAGAGACAGATCATGAGCAGGGGAGGGGCAGAGAGAGAGGGACACACAGAATCTGAAGCAGGCTCGAGGCTCTGAGCTGCCAGCACAGAGCCTGGTGCGGGGCTTGAACCCACGAACTGTGAGATCATGACCTGAGCTGAAGTCAGACACTCAACTGACTGAGCCACCCAGCCTCCCCTGTTTTTTATTTTTATTAAAGATTTAACAGGGGAGAATAATTGCAACATGCATTTGTATTTTAATCTAAAAATTGGGGTTTATATCTTCAAGTGATATTTATTGAACATCTACAAAATGCCATTTATTGTAATAGGAGATTTTATTTGCATGACCAGGATTACAGCCCTGCGTGGAGTTGAGGTTCTGTTTTACAGGTGAGACTACTGAGGCCCACAGAGTACAAGTACCTTTCTAGATTCACACAGCTGTTTGGTGATTAAAATCTTCTGATTCAAAGCTGAATATTTACATTACTCAGATCCATAACCACTGACACCCTAATTAGTGGAAAGGGGCTGTTTACCTAAGAGTCCATCTAGAAGGATTTTTTTCCTTAAGTCTGTCTGTTTGTAGTAATCTCTCCACCCAGCATTGGGTCTTGAGCTCATGATCGATGTATCAGGAGTCTCACGCTCCTCCCGACTGAGCCAGCTAGGCACCCCTGACTATCTCTTTCTTAATAAATTTTCCTTAATGACCTGAGAGCTTCTTCTTGGCTTTTAAAACTCTGAGAATTTTTTTTAAGAACTCTGAGATCTTGAGGACTCTCCTTCAGAATGATCACTGTCCCTCCAGAAAGTGAACCAAGTGCTAGCAATACATCATCATTGGTACTCAAGTAGTGATAGAAATGAAGTATGATAAACCAGCCATTCTCTTTAGGAAGTCTCAGCCCTCTGGGTATTTGATAAAAAGCTTTGGACCCTCTCCCCAGAAGAATACAACATTTTGCATGTGAATTGAGGGGGTACATGAAACCTAGGTTAAGAAACCCTGTCCTAGACATACAAGAATGGTATACAGAAGATCCCGACTTGGAAGTCAGGAAACAAGCTTCTGCCTCAGGCCCTGTCACCCTAGACAAGTTGTCCCACTTTTTGGTTTTCCAGACCCTCACACGTAAGGTAATCTAGATGGACAGTGCCTTTCGACTTTTAACATGGAGGCAGCATGATACATTTGTTGAATTGGTTGTAAGACCTAAGTTCAAATACTAGCTGGACATTTGCTAGTTGTGTACAGCTGGGCAAAATATTTAACCCCTCTGAGCTTCGGTTCCTTAGGAAATCCAATCTTCCTACCCTACAGTCTTAAAGGAATTTTAGTAAGGATCAAATTAGATCATTCCTTTGAAGGTACTTTACCATGAAGTATTTCCTTGCCATGCGCGTTAGCCACCCCTCTCTATGCTCCCACAGCGCCTTCTGGGAACATCTAGCAGGTGACTTTGTTGTTGTCTGTACTTCCTGGTCTCTCCTGTGAGTTCTAGGGCAGGTACCATCTATTCTTGTCATTTTGTGTTGACAGCTGTTGTGCCTGATTCATGTTAAACACCCCAATTATCTAAATAAATGAATAATCTGGAAAGTGGTTGTGCTTGACTGTGAAAATGTTACAAAATTTATTGATGGCACACAATTAATAGATGGTACACGGTGAGATTAGAGGGAGTTTCAGAAAGCCAGAGTAAAAGGACAGCTAATTAAGCAGTGGAAGGCTGCAGAGTAGCTCAGGGCCTTTGTACCCTGGTCCCTCCATCTGGAAAAGTTTTCACTCAGCTCATCTCCCACCTGGCTCCTCATTCTTCAGGTCTCAGCCTCACCGTCACCTTCTCAGAGAGGTTTACCCTGACCACCCTAGTTTTAAGTAATACCCTGTCCTCCTATTAATCTCGGTCACACCTGTCTACTTCCTTATAAGACTTCTCATCTGTAATTATTTCTTTATCTGTCTTTTGCCCACTTGAATAAAGGTCCTTGAAGGGAGGGATGATGCTTGTCTTTTTCACTATTGTATTTATTTCCAGTGTTTATCATACAGAAAGAACACAGTATATGGGGCGCCTGGGTGGCTCAGTCGGTTGAGTCCAACTTTGGCTCAGGTCATGATCTTACAGTTTGTGGGTTCGAGCCCCGCGTTGGGCTCTGTGCCGACAGCTCAGAGCCTGGAGCTGGCTTCGGATTCTGTGTCTTCCTCTCTCTCTGCCACTCCCCTGATCATACTGTCTCTCTCTGTCTCGCAAAAATAAATAAATGTTAAAAAAAAAATTTAAGAAAAAAAAAGAAAGAACACAAAATATATTTTGTAAATTTTTATGTATTTTTTTTAGAGAGAGCAAGGGGAGGAGGGGCAGAGAGAGAGGGAGACAGAATTATATATTTGCTGAATAAATTCATAAAAGTTTCCTGTGCAGGAACTCGGGTCTAAATTATAGATTGAGAAACAGATGTTTTTCTGTTCCCTAGCTGTGTTCGTGCTTTATCCCATATTTGGCGCCTAGCACTAGGGTGACCAACGTTCCCAGTTTGCCCAGGACCATGGGGTTTTTTGAGATGTGGACTTTCAGTGCTAAAACCTGGACAGTCTTGAGCCAACTAGGAGGACTGATCACTCTACCTGGAATATAGCAGACGCTTGGTGCTTTGAACTTTTTACTTTTTATTTTCTATTTTTTGAAAAAAAATTGTTCATTTTTGAGAGAGGGAGAGTGAGTGTGAGCAGGGAAGGGATAGAGAGAGAGGATCTGAAGAGGGCTCTGTGCTGACAGCAGAGAGCCTGATGCCGGACTTGAACTCAGGAACCTCGAGACCATATCCTGAGCTGAAGTTGGAGGCTCAACTGACTGAGCCACCCAGGTGCCCCTGGTGCTTTGAACTTTTTAAAGCTCTTTCATACCTTTTACCTCTTTTGATTATTAAAACGTGTGAGGTGTAGGGCAGGTGATACAGCCTGATAACGTTATTCGACAGGTGAAGCAGCTGAAGCTCAGGGAGGTGGTCACATGATTAGGTTTTCTTACTCCTACTCCAGGATTTACCACCAATCAAGAGAATAATGTTGGCCCAGTGACTGCCATGCAGCAGGTATAAGTACATACTTTTAAAAATTAAAGTGACCATACGGTTAAGGTATTAGGTTGATCTTAGGAGCTGGGACACTTGAGATGATGAGACTCTTTAAAATGAGGTTAGTGCCCATCCCTATTCTAGTTCCTAAGAAGATGTGAGAGGAGGAAATGCTTCTGTTTTGTTTTGTTTTTTAGCTTCCGGGAGAAAGGATGTATGGGCGAATTGGTGGGACAGAGTAGACCTCCACTTTTCAAATGCTTATTAGCACTTGTTGTGTGCATGGTGCTGTGAAATGAAATACAATGTCTTTGCCCGATTGGCGAGAACTAAAATGTTAAGGTTTTTTTATGTTTTTATTCCAAAGAAAATTGGTAGGAATAGTCAAAAGTTGGGGCACCTGGGTGGCTCAGTAGGCAGAGCGTGTGATTCTGCACATTGGTTGTAGAGATTACTTAAATAAACAAGCAGACTTGTTTTAAAAAGCTCCAGGGGCACCTGGGTGGCTTAGTTGGTTAAGCATCTGACTCTTGATTTCTGCTCAGGTCTTGATCTCGCATGAGTTTGTGTGAGTTTGAGCCCCGCATGAGGCTCTGCTTAGGATTCTTTCTCTCCTCTCTCTCTCTCTCTCTCAAAATAAATAAACTTAAAAAAATTAAAGAGGTCCAAAAGTTATTAGACTATCCCCAGAGAGTAAGAAATATCATAAAACCCCTCGCTGGCTCTCTGTAGCCCGACAGCCTGTAGGCATTCAGTGACACCGGCACCTCCCGCCGCCCCAGCACCCTGTGCCGCCTCCGTCCCCTCAGACCGGGGCCCAAGACTGGAGGCTCATCCTAGGGCAGATTTAAAGAGGTACTGCCCCTTCCCATGGCCTGCCACCTCTTCTTGACCCTCCGCAGGGACCACAGCAGACGGAGAGGCAGCCCACAGTCTTAAACCCTATTCCACAGTTGGCACTGGGTGGCTAGAACACAGATGGCAGGGTCCATCTTTATCACACTGGGAGCATAAGCTGAGTGGGACCTGTGCCCGCTGCCCCCACTGACGAGCACATGGCCATCTGCTGCCTGCAGTTTGTTGCTCTTCACACTTCCCTTCCTCCCCGCCGAAGGAAGCTGGTGAGGTGAAGAGAGGAGGTGGCGAGGAAAACTTACACAAGCCGCAGCTCCGAATCCACGAGCAAGGGCCAGCCTCCACTCGCCGTGACCTTCCGGCTTTCTCCTCTGGCCGCACATAATCCCAGCCATAAGCACACGCCCTCCCTCTGGTCTGTGCCAAAGCCGAGCCCTTCTCCCGAGCCAAACGGGGCTGTGTAATGCATGAGAGTGCACACATTATTAAAAATGTATGTATGGAAAGCTGGGAGCTGACTGTTCCGCATTTTAGAAAGGCAGTGAGTGAATCTTCTAAGTGGGAGAAACCGCGTTAACTCTTTACATTAGAGGACGTCCTTCCCAGCCATAAAGGATAATGGTTGTTTGGTTTCCTAGATACCATAATTTTGCCATCTTGGTAGGGGCTTCCCTCCAACCCCACCCCCCTCTACAGACACAAAATAGGTTTTATTTTATGGATTTGATAAACCTCAGTAAAACACTGCTCAGAAACATGGAGGCTTTCTTGTCTTGAATTGAAATTAAAATTAAGAGTGAAAGAGAAAATCAAAATCTTTAGGAACAAGGGACTAGGCACCAGCAATAGTGTGGTAAATAAGTATTCATTCTCCTGCTTAAACGCGCAGTAAGAAAAACCTCCTTCTAGACCCTGGTGACTGGCTAACGGGAGCCATCACCCCTAAGCGCTGTGCCCTGCAGCTTGAGACTGAGAATTGGTTCTTCGTATGAGAAGTAAGAAAGACTGGAATGGCGCACACGAAGACCGTGACCGTTTGAGCTGGTGGTTCGCGGCTGTAGCGGCAGTCCTGACAGCAAGTGTAACCTGCAGCTGCTTCACTTAAAACCAATACAAAAAGTCCCTCAATTCAAGAAATAGTAGGCTTATCCAGCTTATCTATCCATATTATTTATTTCCTCTAATGGTGCTCATGTTGATCTCATAAAACTTCAACTTACTGTCTTTAATCTTCTCTGGTTAGTGGTTTAAAAGACAGTTCTGTGATTCATAACTATCAATGCTCCGATTAATTTTTTTCCCCCTTAGTCTATTTTTAAAGAGAAACTATTCCATAGCCCAGTATTGATGTTTCATAGTTCAGGAACACAGGTCAGTGACAGAATTCCATGGAACTCAACCCAGAGAAATTCTTTGCATTCCAGAATCCCTTGTTGCACTCTGCAAGATACCAGCCTTCTTGATCTCTGTAGAGTCTTTCATGGAATCGTAATTTCTGTAGAAATCTGCATATCCTTCTTGGTTTGGCCATAGCAAACTTACAGAAAGACACACACACACACCCCCAGGGAATGTCCCCACAATGTGAAATCACAGGGGCTTGGCCAGACGGCCTCACGTCTGAGGTCTTGTGGAAGCACTGGAAGTCATGGGCGTTATTCTCAGCACCAACCTCAGACCCATCGTCCCTCCTGACTCAGGTAGATGCGGATTGTAATTCAGTCGGATCTCGCTCTGCAGGGGGAACACACCTGAAACCAGAGGAACCGCTTACGTCGTCTACGAGGACATCTTTGATGCCAAAAACGCATGTGATCACCTTTCAGGATTCAATGTGTGTAACAGATACCTGGTGGTTTTGTACTATAATGCCAACAGGGTAAGTATCAGTCACTGTCCTCATCACACGGGGACGCCACTTAAGAGTTCGCGCGCCGCGAGGAGGGGGAGAGAGTACTGTGCGCGCTTTTCTGGCTGGTGCTGCTGGTGAAATGCATTTCACTACAGATCAGTAACTAAGTTAACTCGGTGCTTACGACATTTTCAGGCATTTCAGAAGATGGACACAAAAAAGAAGGAAGAACAGCTGAAGCTTCTCAAGGAGAAATACGGCATCAACACAGATCCACCAAAATAAACATTTTCTGCGTTTTCATTTTGGACTAAAACCCATGAATGACCACCATCACCCTTTCTTTGTTTTGTAATTAATACTGTTGTGATTTCTTAATTGAGATTCAAAACAACCTGCTTGAAACTTTGATACATGTTAAAATATGTTATATGAATAAACCTGTAGCTTTTTGTAAAACATGTCAATGTTTTCTCTTGAATTTTCCCCTCTTATTTGGTCCCAGAAAAGAGACAGATCAGTAGTTGAACCATATCAAGAATTCTTTGATGGTAGGTGGTCATAGAGACCATGCTTCTGTTTCTGTTGTTGTTGTTTATTTATTTATTTTTGACACAAGGGGAGAGTACAAGCGGGAGAGGGGCAGAGAGAGAGGGAGACACAGAATCTGAAGCAGGCTCCAGGCTCTGAGCTGTCAGCCCAGAGCCTGACGTGGGGCTCGGACCCACTAACCATGAGATCATGACCTAAACTGAAGTTGGATGTTTAACGGACTGAGCCACCCAGGTGTCCCGAGACCAGGCTTCTTTAGAGCAGAGCCTTTTTGTATTCTTAATGCCTCTGGTGTCCAGCCCAGCGCTTAGCCATCATGGGAAATTTCTACAGTGCTCTCATTTATTGAATGTTAAGAACCCAGTGAAGATAGGTATCTCCATTTTGCAGATAAGGAAACCAAAGTCCACTGTGTTGGTTGAATGAATAAAAGCTTACATAAAAAGTTACTGTAACATCAACCAGTATTAACCCCACCAGTACATCTGAGTAATTAATACTTGCTTTACAGTTAACAAAACACCTTTGTCAATATGGGTACCCTGTCCTTGAAACAGACGTCAGTTCTAGAAATGGCCATTCAGGTGATAACATATTGTAAGAGGGGCCAGCCCCTTGGGTAGTGGTGTTGATTGTTACACGTCTAAGCCTGTATTACGTAGTCTTTCCCTTAAGTTAACAAGTCTCGGTGAGTATCTTGGACCTTCCCTCATAGTATATCTTTGCCAGAAATAGAATATTTAATGCTTGTTCTTATGTGTTCCCATGGCATGGAAATCGTATGATTATTACCACAATCATCACAGCTTGGCAGCTTGGAGGGTAGCTATAACTTTCTCTTTATACTTTAGAAATGGCCAAATGGAAAAACATGGACCAATTGTTTTGGATATAACTATAACCCCAAATCGGTTTGAAAGGGTATAAGCACTGAATCATGCAAATGTACAAAAAGTATCTATTTTACTTTTAAATACATTTAGCTTTAAGAAAATAAGCTGTTTTATACTTTGGGTACTGTCTTCCCAAAGCCTACTATTGAAAATGAAGAAATTACCCTTATTTACTAATTATGTCAGTGTTTTTGAAAGCACTATAAAACGAGTAGAGTTATTTCTAAAAAGGGCAGGGAGATGACAAATGAACCATAGCTTTAATTTTCTTTTGAATGCTTTTATAAATTCCTTATTTTTGTAATGCATGGTACACCTTACGTATTTACTAATATAAAAGTAAGTTTCTAAAAGGCTTTTTGGTGGGCGCCTGGGTGGCTCAGTTGGTTAAGCATCTGACCGGCTCAGGTCATGATCTTACAGTTCATGAGTCTGAGCCCCGTGTCGGGCTCGTCAGGGTCTGGAGCCTGCTTCAGATCCTCAGTCTTCCTCCGTCTCTGCCCCTCCCCGTCTTGCACGTTCTCTCTCTCATAAAAATAAGTAACATTTAAAGGCTTTTTGGTAAGGGGAAAAGTGATTTTCATTGTGCTTTCCTACATGCAGACTGGCTTGCCTCTAGGACAGTTGTCTTAAGTTAATAACAAGGGAAAATTGCTTATAGTGACAATGATGGCCAGTCCATCATTTGGATTAGTCTGTCTGTTACCTGAATTTCATGACCCAAGGCTAAGTGTTCTAAAAATTCTAATAGTTTGGCAATTTTGTGGCCTGTCCCAGTTAAGCTATAAGAACATTAATTCTATAGATAAACATTGAACACCTGCTCTGTGAGGTCTGTGTGTGCTCTGATGCTGAGGATATACTTAAAATCAGTCCACTTCACAGGCATCCGAGGCTCAGCTTTTCAAACTGCTTTTAAGAGTGCAAGGGGTGGGGCGCCTGGGTGGCTCAGTCAGCTAAGCCTCCAGCTCTTGGTCCCGGCTCACATCTCCATCTCACGATTCGGATGGAGCCACGGGTTCTGCGCTGACAGTGTGGAGCCTGCTTGGAATTCTCTCTCTCCCACTCTCTCTCTGCCCCTCCCCTGCAGGTACACTGCCTCTCTCTCAAAATAAATAAGTAAACTTTAAAGAAAAAAAAAGCCCGAGGGATGATTGTGTTCTTGTATATGTATGTACGTGCATATATGTGCCCAGCGTGCTTTATGTTCACCCAGTTAAATTTTGAGTTTCTAAGAAGGATTTTGTATGAATAGAGAAAGTGTTGACTAGGAATCTGAAAATGACTGGTATGACATAAATCTCATCACCACTCCTGCCGACCAACTTTCAGTGGCTTTCACAGGACAATGTCCAAACTCGTTAGCATGCTGTCTCCTGTTTTCTACATCATCTCTTAAGAGCACCGGGAAAGCAGGGCCTGCAAAGCCTAATGTATCCTCTCCAGGTGCTAGCCAGGAGTTATTTGCATTGGTTGGTTTGTTTGGGTTCCCTGAGTGGGTGTCTCTCATTATCACCTAGGCTATGAATACTCTTGAGATCTTATAAGACTCCATAGTGGACATCTGAAATGGTCCTTGATGCCATTTTTAATCTTATCCTACTGGTGTCCCAGCAGAAAACATGAGTATGTCTCAAAGGCTAAGTTATGAGAAATTATCAGACATTTGTGCCATCAAGGAAACTTAGGAACTAAGATATTCTGAAGGAAACCCCTCAGAAAGGAATGAGTGCAGCACCCTCTGGCTGGTCTGCTCCCACAAAAGAAGTGAGTCCAGAGACCGGGTGATTAAAAGCAAAGCAGCCCCAGGGAACCCAGGTGGCTCAGGTGGTTAAGCATCTGCCTTTGGCTCAGGTCATGATCGCACAGTTCATGAGTTCAAGCTTCATGTTGGGTTCTCTGCTGTCAGCACAGAGCCTGCTTCAGATCCTCTGTCTCCCTCTCTCTCTGCCCCTGCGCCACTCATACTCTCTCTCTCTTTCTCTCTCTCAAAAATAAATAAAAAGTAAAGCAGTCCCTTTCTCATTTCATTTTGTCCATCTTAAAAGCAGTGCGTATTAACTCTGTGATCCTCGGCCAATGAATACAGCCAGGACTTCCTAGAGACAAAAGGGGTAGATGAAGTAGCCAAGATGATGTGGACCTGTATGTATGACATTATGTGAATCTACGCAGAAAATGAAGTACCACTAACTTACCAGCCTCTCCTCAATCTTAATTCGAAATCCTCACTGACAGAGTAACCCTGACTATGGCTAAGAGCTTTCCTCACCTGTGTCAGAAGAAAAGTCTCTTAACCACATTGCCCCAGGCTCCTCTGACAAACCCACCACCAGCAATGAGTGGGCTGATTTTAATAGCTAACTGGGAATTCCCAGAAGTTACAGTAAATACAGATGAAAATAAGCAGTCTATGTGAAGACCAGTTCAGAATCCTACATTCTACTCAGAATTCCCCAATGTGAGAGCAAATCTGATGAAACTAAGCAGTAAATAAAAAAAAAAAACAAACTCAGAATCACACATTCTTTTCAAAAGAAACTTCCCAGTGGGAGTGAGTGTTTGGCTCCAAGACTAACACCCCTTCCCTTGCTCAGGCGCACGGTGCTCTTTTCCATCTGGGTGAGGGGAACTCTCCAAGTCCAAACAGACAGAGGTTGCAAGGTCACATCAAGTGCTCAAATCCTATCTTGGACTGCTAGACTATGGGGTTTGAACAATACATTCCTTTTAGTTATTCAGAGAAGAGTTCTGAGCCTATAAGGTGAGTGGCAAGTTAATACTTACCTTGTAGGGCTCTTTAGAGGGTTGGTAGCAATTTTATTTAAAAATATACAGAACAGGGGCGCCTGGGTGGCTCAGTCGGTTAAGCCTCCGACTTTGGCTCAGGTCACATCTTTTTTCGTGGGTTCGAGCCCTGCATCAGGCTCTGTGCTGACAGCTAGCTCAGAGCCTGGAGCTTGCTTCCAGTTCTGTGTCTCCTTCTCTCTCTGCCCCTGCCCCACTCATGCTCTGTCTCTCTCTATCAAATATAAATAAAACATTAAAAAAATTTAAAAAAGTTATTAAAAACAAATTAAAAAAATATACAGAACAAGGCCCAGTGTGTACAAATACATCATAGCTATTATGTTTATTATCATTCCTGGCTACTTGGAAGCCTCCTTTCCACTCTTTCCCAAGGGCAGCTGGCTTATGTATTCCTCAAAGCACTTCCTTCCTACAATAAGGATGGACAGGAATTTGTCAAGCACAGAGCCTTTATTTTACATATCATTTCCAAAGAGGACATTGTGTAAGTCAGCAGCCAACAGAACTTCTAGGAGAGAAAGTAACAGCAAAGGTAACTGGCTCAAGTCCCTCTGTGTATACCATGTACATTTCATGTCTGAGCACCTTGTGTGTCTGGCTTAAGTAAGGCAGTGTAGATTGTGCGAACGAGAAATCTGTGTTCTGTGATCAGAAACGGCTACTGCATGCATCACGCAAAATGCACAACCTGAAATGTTTTGATTTGCAACGGAAGTTTCCTTAAGCAAAGATGCGTGGGAACAATGACGAACACATACAGAGCAACTTGGGCAGAGAATGGATAATGCCGCGGGGCAGTGAGGTTAGCGCTGATCAGGAGCCCCAAGCAGGAGGAGCCGTCCCAGTGGCCGAGCAGCCTAGGAAGGTGAGCGAGCAGCAGCCATCTCCCGCCACTTCGAGCTCCTTCCCGCCTTCACTCTAAGTTGAGCAGCTCCACGTCAAAGATGAGGGTGGCATTGGGAGGGATGACACCAGGGTGGCCTGTGGCTCCATACGCCACATCGGGGGTGCAGGTCAGCTTCGCCCTCTGCCCCAAGCTCATCTAGCAGGGATGGGGGCAGATGGGGAGAGGAGAAAGAGGACCCAGCTTGATTTAAAAGAAAAAAGTAAGGTAACTATGGCATTTTCCCAAACCATCCTCATGGTAACTCTGAAGATCTGAGATGGATTTTCTGTGCGGCACACTGAAGTGATGCAGAATTTAGATTCTGCCTCAGACGAGCAGAGACCTCACTGTGGGGCACTAACTTCCACAAAATAGTCCCAAATCCATTCATCTAACAACCACTGCTGGTTACTTGTTTAGTGCGTGGCCCAAAGGCTTCAAGTTATTCCTAATTGTTCCTCACCCCCTTCCAAAAGAACCTAAAGAGGGTGTATAAACCGCACGTGTATAAGTACGCACTCAAGGAGGTGACAGGAGCAGCCCATTAAAGACGTTAAGCAATCAGAGGCCATTGCAGGGAGGCGAGGGCTAAGAGACCTAACTAAGAGAGCATCATACGACTTCACAGACCAAGGGAGAAGAGTGTGAACCAGGACTCTGCACAGCAGTCATCAAGAACGTCCGGCATTGGTCGGACAAATGGTGAAATTTGAATAAATCGATTAAAAAATTTTAATAACCAACCCAAACATTTGAATGGATTGCTTAATAGTACTGCATCAATGTCAATGTGTAATTGATCACAAATTAATGTAACGGGATCCTTTTCGTATGGTTATGTAAAATGTTAACATTTGGGGGAGCTGGGTAAAGAATATACGGGAACTATTTCTGGGATATTTTTGCAAGTCTGAAATTTTTTTTAAGTTAAAAAAAATACCTTGGCCCACCCCACCCCAACTCTCTGGCTGCCTCAGTTCCAGACAGCTGGTCGATCGAGTTAGTTCTGAGCAAGCCCGGAGGGATGTGCTTGGAATGAGAGCCCCCAGTGACTTAAAGGAGTCATGCTGGCAATGAAAGGGTAGGAGTGGGGGCACAAAGCCAAGGGCTGAAACTAGATGGTGTCACCATGCCGTCGCGGTAGAGTCAAAGCGGAGGCAGTCTGTGCTAGGGCAGAGGCAGCATACTGAGCCCAGACTCCGACTCCTCAAATACCCCCCCTTACGAGGCTCCTCATCCTACCTGGGCTGCGCCCTCTTCAAAACCCTTGATGACTTCCTGTTTGCCAATTCTGAACTTGAAAGGCTTGTTTCTGTCTCTGGATGAATCAAATTTCTTCCCATTTTGGAGCATTCCTGTGAAAGCAAGAATAGGGCAGAGAAGAGTTGTGGCCGCAAGTTAGCCCCCCATTCTGGGTCCACGTGTCTAAAACGGAATTCCTATTCTGTACAGTCTTGTGCCTCTTCAGATCTCCCTGCCCGTCCTGCTGTACCTCACTCTGCCACACCCACCCCCTCAATATGGCCTCTCACTTAGTCCTACATATCTTTGTAATCTACCTATGTTCTACGTTCTCTATTTCTACTGCCACCACGCTGGGACCACACCAAGTCACCATCATGTCTCACTTGTGCACAGGAGGACCTTCTAACTGGTCCTTCTGCTCCACTCTCACTCCTCCTTTCCAGTCTCCACTCTGTGCCCAGAACGATGGTCTTTCACAAGCAGGTATCTGATTATATTACTCCCTTGCTTAAAGGGATACCGATATCCTATAGTCAAAAGCTCCCTGTGGCAGAATCCAAACGCCTACACTGTGCAAAGGCACTTCAAGATCCAGCTACTACCTGTCTGACCCTCTCTGCTATGCTCTTCCTTCCCTCCCCCCCTCCATGTCCTATTCAGGTCACACCTTTCTCAAATACCTCTCAAATATACCTTTCTCAAATACCTCTGCACTTTACAACTTATTCTGTGCTACTTCCTCAGCCGAGGATGGTTCTGCCTCAGGTTGAGTCCTCACCTAGTTTCCCAAGGTTTCCCCAATGTGCAAAACCCAAAGCCACATCATCAGGCACCTGGGTGGCTCAGTCAGTTAAGCATCAGACTTTGGCTCAGGCCATGATGTCGCCCTGCATTGGGCTCTGTGCTGACAGTGAAGCGCCTGGAGCCTGCTTTGGACTCTGTGTCTCCCTCTCTCTTTCTGTCCCTCCCAGCTTGTGCACATTCTCTCTCCCTCTCAGAAGTAATAAATGAATATACTTAAAAAAAAATAAAAGATTCTCCCTCTCCCTTTGCCCCTTCCCCTGCTCATAAAAAACAAAACATAACAAAACAAAAAAACAAAGGCCATATCATCCCCTCCTGCAATGAACAGAGTAAAGTGACCCACCCGGTCAATGGCAGCCTCCAGACTCCCTAAAAAGGGCCTGTTTGAACCTGGAACACCCCAGTGCTATCGCTAATAGTCTGCAGCCTCTCTTAGCCAGGTGTCATCTCTGATGTACAAATATTGTCTCATTTCAGCTGTCTAAAGTTCTAGAACTGTTTCTCTCTCTCTTTTTCTTTTTAAGTTTATTTACTTAAGCAATCTCTGCACCCAACGTGGGGCTCGAACTCACAATTCTGAGATCAAGAGCCACATGCGTCACCACCTGAGACAGCCAGGTGTCCCTCAAGAGCTGTTTTGGTATTTTTAGTTCTTATCGGTGACTGGCTCAAAGGCCAGACCTGTAAACAATACTCTTCCACGATTTCTTTCTGCAGCCCAGAGACCATGACAAAGGCCAATTTGAGACCAGAGAAAGATCTGGCCTGTAAGTTCAGAGACTGGATAGTGACTTCATTTTGGGACTAACTCATTGTGTGAAGTTAGGCAAATCACTCCCTTTCTCGTGGCTTCAGGTACGCCATGTTTAACACGGGCGGTGTGGACAAGCTTAATGTCTAAGCGTCTGTGATTTTACTTCCTCTAATTCCTACACTTTAAATGTATACAAGGCACAGTATTATTTCCTACTTTCTAGGTAGAATAAATTGGACTCTTGCCCTGCGTACTACATCAGGCAAAGGAGAAAACCCTATACGAAGGAGCTCTTACACAAGCTCATGCATACACACAGGTTGCTAAGATATTCGTCTACAGAGATACTCATGCCTGCTCGCGGGCACTTAAGCACATTCAGAAGAAAAGCCCTGATGGTCAAACAGATGCTAAGAAAATATTTAGATCCACAAATCTACATACAATTACACAGACACATACTCAGACATATACACATATGGATACACACACACACACACACACACACACACACACACACATTCCATTTGATAATTAACTTTCTCATCCCCCGATTTCTTCATATTTCATATGACTTAATATGCTTCAGACCAGATACAGTTACCTACAGCTACAAGTTCAGCCAAAACAATGCAGCCTAGAAACAGACCAACACCTGTATGGTTACTTGATTTGACAAAAGTGTCACGGCAATGCAACAGAGAAAAGATATATATTTTAAACTGATGTTGCTGGGTCTACTGTATATCATATGGAGAAGAATGAACCTTGAGCCCTACTTTATGCACACAAAAAAATCAATTCCAGAGAAATCACAGACGTAAGTATGAAAAATAAAATATTAAGGCTTCTACAAGGTAACAAACATAAGAATATCTTCATGACATACGGATAGACAAATATTTCTGAGCTGAACACAAAAGTACTATTGATATGTAGGACTTCATTAAAATTAAGAACTTCCATTCAAAAAATGCCATTAAGAGACAGAAAAAAAAGCCCTGACATGAGAAGTGCTTGGAATCAGTGCAACCAACAAAAGACTCATATTCAGAATATATAAAAAAAAATTCCTATAAATCAATCCGTAAAAGGCAGCCAACCTAATTTTTAAAACTGGACAAAACTTGAGCAGGCCAAAGAGGACATTCAAATGGCCAGTAAGCACATGAGAAGGTACTCGACTTCATTAGTCATCAGGGCAATGCAAATCAAAACCACAATGAGATACACTGGGCACCTACCCAAGTGGGCCAAAAACAAAACAAGAACTTGATAATGCCATGTGTTGATGAGGATACAGGGAACTGGAGCCTTCATGCGCGGCTAACGGCAGCGGAAATCGGCCCATCTACTTAAGGAAGCTGTTTGGCAGTATCTGTTAAAGTAGAGCATAGGTAGGGGCATCTGGGTGGCTCAGTGGATTAAGCTTCCGACTTTGGCTCAGATCATGATCTTCCAGTTCGTGGGTTCGAGCCTCTCATCAGGTTCTGTGCTGACAGCCCAGAGCCTGGAGCCTGTTTCAGATTCTGTGTCTCCCTCTCTCTCTGTCCCTCCCCCTCTCACATGCTGTCTCTCTGTATCAAATATAAGTAAACATTAAAAAAAAAAAAAAGTAGACCATAGGTATAACCTTATGCCCAAATAACTCCACTTCAGGGTGTATACCCAATCAAAATGTGTACATATGAGCGCACCAAAAGACACCTACAAGACTACTGAAATCCATAGTATTCACAATAGCCAAAGACTATCAGCAACCCAAATGTTCATCAATTGTAGGAAAGATAAATTGTAGTATATTCATACAATGAACTGTATAGGCATAAAAAAGAACCAACGATTCTGAACAAATCTCACAGATGTAGTATTGAGTGAAATAAGCCAAACACAAAGGAATACATGCTCTGTGATCCCATTTACATGGTATTCAACAACAGGCCTAGCCAATTGAAAGGGACAATAGTATGAATCCCTATTGGGGGATGTGATGACTGGGAGGAGGCAGCAGGGAGAGGCCTGGGGGTGCTGGAAATGCACATGTTGATCTGGGTGATGGTTATGTAAGTGTGATCATTTTGAAAAACTTCATTGAGCTGTACATCTTAGATTGATGTTCTCTGCTGTATTTATATTTAAGCAAAAAGTTTACCAAAAAGTCCCGTACAGTTTCCTGCTGGGTTTGAGGAGACAGTCCCTCCCCACACTCGTGGCTGGGGCTAGTGTTTAATGTACATTGCCTGCTCTTTGTATCTACTATGAAAAGTCTTTGCAAAAGGATGTTGTGGTTTTAGTAACTTGATAAGCACTGGTCTGTCTACAACATGTAGAACAGATAAATCAATTACACAGGTCAGAGGCCCCAGGGGACTCATGGTAATTAGGCCAGTCACAGGGAGATAACACACAGCTCCAGCTCACTGACGCCAGCCCCCAGCAACACAGCTGTTGAGAAATACCCACACCGTCTGCCTAGAATTAACCTGGCACTTCACACTGGCCCAGAGAACTGCTAAAAATGGCCCCATCTGACTATGTCCTAGGAATTAAACTGGCCTTGCTGTCTGCTAAGTGGCTGTCACCAAGTTTGTCACATTGGGAAGCAGGTCACAAGGCATTCACCTCTCTTGGAACAAATACCTGCATGTGATCTTCCTGCCAGCAGTCCTCAGGAATTCCATCTAGAATGTTCTTCAGCCCACCCAACCTTCCAATACAGAACATCCAAGAAGGGTCCTTGGAGATGAGGGGCTCTCCTCCAAGTCCCACAGTGCCCTAAGCCGGGGACTGCTGCTGCCCCGCCTGTCACACGGCAGCAGAGCCTCTGATGACTTTGCTCTCCTGCTTCCACAGCCCCAAAGAAGGAAGGAACCCTGCCTTTCACCCCTGTGTCCCCAGTGCCCACACATCAGCTTGCACACAGTAGGTGCTCAATAACAGCATGCCGAATTGAATAGTCAACTTCTGAAAAAGGAAAGGAAATGCTGAGGAAACCACCCTCCCTTCTCTAATAATATTGTAGGAGGAAAAGGGAGTCTGCAGAGATCAGGGCTCTCAGAGCTTCGAAGGGATTTCGAAATATGAGACAGAACCAGGAGGGCCAGACTCCACCCTGCCCATGATGGAGGGAAGGGAATGCAGGTGCTTGGCTCAGTTAGAGGCTGGCTCCACAGATGGCTCCTGCTGGTACAAATGGGGAAGGGGTAACCCTGCAAGCCCCCTTTCCTGTGCCCACAAGGCGGGCTCGAGAAGTGGGGGACAACTGGTCATAGGGAGACGTGGCTACCTTAGGCTTTGGGCCTCATCTAGGGAGCAGATACCTCTGGAGAGGAGTATGACAGGGGAGACCTCCCTCGGGAGGGGCAGGTCTGGGTGAAGGCCGAGGGAGCAAAGCCTACCTGTGTAGTGCACCACACACGTCTGTCCCTTCTTGGGGAATGTCCTTCCTGCAAGGAGACATAAGGGCAGATGAATGAATAGGGCATTGGGAAAAGTCACCTGGGACATTCAGATGCGACTGTGACCCAGCTCTCTGGCCCACATTCCCCTCCATACCACGGAGATGCCCAAGGCTCTAGTTCTGGCTCTGGGCCTTGTATGGGGCAGATTAGTCACTTCACCTCTCCGGCTTTTTATTTGATTTGAACTTTATTCCCTTGGGTTCCTCAACTCTGCTCTCTCCTTTTTATTTTTCTTTCTTAAATTTTTAAGAAATGTTTATTTTTGTGTGTGTGTGAGAGAGAGAACCAGCAGGGGAGGGGCAGAAAGAGACGGAGATACAGAATCCAAAGCAGGCTCCAGGCTCTGGGCTGTCAGTACAGCTCCCAACCATGACCTTAACCAAAGTTGGACGCTTAACCGACTGAGCCACGCAGGCACCCATTATTTTCCTTTCTTTGATCACTCCTTTTACTTTCCTTCATCCATACCACAAACATTTATTTGAAGTTTATTTATTTACTTTGAGAGAAAAACCGAGAGCAGGTGGGGTAGGAGCAGAAAGTGGAGGGATCCCAAGCAGGCTACATGCCATCAGCACAGAGCCCGACATGGGCTCAAGCCCCGAACTGTGAGATCATGACCTGAGCCAAAACCAAGAGTTGGACACTTAACTGACTGCGACACCCAGGTGTTCCTATTCCACAAACATTTACTGACAGCCTACTATGGACTAGATTCCAGAAACAAAGAGCAGTTATGAACTCATGGTGAAGTTAGGGAAACAGACCCATAAATAATAGATTACAGTGCAGGATGATGACTGCAATTAAGGATCAATAAGCAAAATCATTCACAAGTATTTACAGAATATCTACTATATGCAAAGCCTGCGCCTGATTTCAGGGACTCAGCAGTAAGCCATCGAGCTTTGGAATTTACATTCTAATGGAGGGAAACGAAACAATACTCAAACAATAAATGAGTATTGTTTCGTTTGGAGAATTATGATAATTCTCTAAAGGAAATAAACACAATGATGAGTTAATGAGAGAGACCATTTTAGAAAGGGTGGCCCAGGATGGCCTCTCAGAAAACGTGACATTTGGGCTGAATCTTGAAGAATGACCAAAATGCTGGGAAAGCACTGCAGGAAGAGGGAGCTACAAGGCCACAAACATTGGGGCAGGAAGGGACTGGAGCATTTGCAGAATATAAAGGAGGCCCGGTGACTGGAAAGAAGGGAGGGGGAAGGAGGCACGTGGGAAAGAGCCGGATCATGCCCAGCACGGCAGAGCCCAATTTAATTCTAAGTGCAACAGGAAGCCACTGGAGGGTTTTAAGCAAGAGAATGACATAATCTGAATTAAGATTTTATAAGATCACTCTGGCTGCGGTGTGTAGGATGGACGATCAGGTGTCTGTTGCGATAATCCAGACAGGAAATCAATTATGGCTTGAATTAACGTGGTGGCAGCAGAGAAGAGAGCAAAATAGATACATATTTGGGAAGCGGGACTGACAGGGTACGCTAATGGAGCAGAGATGGGCTCTAAGGTGACAGAGAAGGAGACATCGAGTACAGCGCTTGAGTTTTCAGTTTGGGCAACCGGATGGACAGTGGAAGTAATTCCAGGTGAGGAAGACTGGGGAGGAGCAGATTTGAGCAGTTGGCAATTTTGAGATGCCTAGTAGACACCTATCTGAGTTTATACTGCAATAGGCAGATGGAGTCGTCTGCACTGGAGCTATAAATCTGGGTGGAATTTAAAGCCACGAGCCTGGGTACCAAAGCACTGGGGAGGCTAACAAGTGAGCCAACATGTAGAGGACTCTGTGGAAGTCAGGAAAAGCATCTGAGAGGAGAGCACGGTTAAACTGAGTCAAAAGATAAGTAGTTTAGGGGGCACCTGGGTAGCTCAGTCGGTTAAGCCTCCGACTTCAGCTCAGGTCAGATCTCAGATTCGTGGGTTCGATCCCCAAGTCAGGCTTTGTGCTGACAGCTAGCTCAGAGCCTGGAGCCTGCTTCTAGTTCTGTGTCTCCTTCTCTGTCTGCCCCGCTCCCTCTCATGCTCTGTCTCTCTCTGTATCGAAAATAAATAAAACATTAAAAAATTAAAAAAAAAAAAAGGTAAGTAGTTTGCCAGAGGAAGTGAAGGGAGATAATATGGGAAGAGCGAACAGCATGTTCAAAGGCCTAGAATCAAGCAATAGTGAGATCTCTGTCTGGTTCACTGCTCTAACCCCTACTACATAGTACACATTCAATAAATATTTGCAGAAAGACTGGTGTGTTTAACAACTTCGCAGGCAGCTTGCTAAAGCTAGGGGAAATGGTGGTAGTGGTGGGAGGGACTGGTAGGAAGAGATGAGGCTCCAGTATGGAAGGTAAGACTAGGCTGGACGACCATCTGTCTCGAGAAGGAGATGGGAGATTCATTCAAACACAAGGTGGGGGTAGGGGGAGAGGAGCAGAATGGGATAGAACAGTTATATATGCATTTTAAAGAGTCCACAGGGTACAGTGTGAAAAATAGGTGGTGAGTTAGGAAGGCCAGATGGAAGGCAGGGAGGTGAGACCGGAGGTGGGAAGATCAGTTTAGAGGAAGTGCAGAAATCCAAGTGAGAAGTGATGTTGGCCTGAACCTGGGAGGGGCTACAGGGATGGAACCTAGAGATTTTCAGCAGAAGGACTTGAAAGGACTTGGTGTAGGGCTCAACCAAGATGGTGTCCCCAGCGTAATGGTACAATAGTTTGGCCCTTCTGTGTTTTCTTGACTCAAGAATTTAGACTGTTAAAAGTAGAAGGTCAAAGCTCTTTCAGGCTTTATCTAAATATTTAATCTCCCTCAGGGTGGCTGGGTGGCTCATTAAGTGCCCAACTATTGATTTCAGCTCAGGTCATGATCTCGGGGTTCATGAGATGAAGCCTCCCATCTGGCTCTGCACAAGCGTTGTGGAGCCTGCTTGAGATTCTCACTCTCCCTCTCTGTCTCTCCCCAGCTTGTGTGTGTGCACCCTGGGCATGAGTGCTCTCTCCCTCAAATAACTCTAAAAGCTACTTTGAGCCAAGGAAGAGAGAAGAGGCCTCCAGCCCCTGGGCAGAACTCAATGGCAGTGCCCTGGGGTGTGACAAGGTCTCAGGAAGATGCCTCCTGGTACCCAGCACCACTGTTCCTAGCCTGTACCTCCCTGGGTGATCAGGGTAGTGGGTGGGACCTCTAGGAATCACTGCCTTTTAAAAAGCAGGGTGACCTGGGACCAAGAGTCTTCTTATTTCCTAGGGAAGGTGGGGGTTGTCAGTTATGTCTCACATGAAATTTGTCTGTCAAATTCTGCTGCAGAAATGGGGACTCTGGACTGGATCAAGTTTCATTTAAAAAATTTAAGACTGGCTATTCTTGCACATCCAGACCCAATTATACAAGAGACGTCTGGTTTAGGGAAGTGAGTGGTGCCAGTCCTGGGGGCAGGGAAAGGGCAATAGAGAGGAGCGCCTGGAAGCGGGGAGGACAAGGAGCGTGAGTTGTTTTGGACTTGCTGAATTAGCTCTCCGTGGGACATCCAGGTAGAGGTTGAGCAGCAGCTGGATAAACGGACCACCTTGAACCCAGGTCGGAGATCTGGCTTAAGTTTGAAGGCCATCGGTTTGCAGACAGTAATGAAAGCCATGGGAGGGTACAGGATGGCTGGAGAGGCTGAGTGGGGCGGGGAGGATAAAGCGAGGTGCAGAGGCGGAGGGAGCACTTCTTCCTTCCAGACTGGCTCGGTCCCCACAACGTCTCACCGCCCAGCCCACAGGGGCCGCCCGACCGGAGGCCCGGAGGGGGGCGCATTGAAAAGGGTTGCCCCAAACAGAAGAGAACCCTTCCAGCTGTTTCCAGAGCTCACCTAGCAGGGCAGGGAAAGCAGAACTAAAAGGCTGCCCTGGGAAATCTGCAGGAGCGGATAACCGAGAGGTTCCAGCCGCGGTCGCGCCGGCCCGAGGCCCCCGGGGCGGTGGCGGGCCGCAGACCCCCACCTCCTGGCCGCCGCCTTCGTTCCCCTAGGTGAGCCGGCGCGGAAGGGGATGGTGCAGGATCGTCTGCTAGATCCCCAACAATCCTGTCTGGGGTCTCCTCCCGCCGCCCTCATCCTGTGCCCGCCTCCGATTCAGCACCCTCCGCGCCACCTCTGAATCAGACCCCCGCCCGCCCGGCTCCGCCCCGGGACCCTTCCTCCTCCCCCAGCTCGGCCGCCCGGTACCGTCTCCGGGGGAGATGGTCTCGATCTCCACGCCCATCGCAGTCCCACTGGCCCCGCCTCCGAGGGTCCCCGCTGCTGCCCCGACCCCGGCTCGGCTCCGGCCCTGGCCCCGCTGGCGCTCCGGCTCGCCTCCCCGCCGCCACTGCAGAGCCGGAGGAGGTGCGGCGGGAGTCGGGACCTGCGCGGGGAGGGGCCACGGGGAAGGGGGCGGCGGGGCGGAGCGGCGAGGAAAGGTGGGGTCGGCCGGGGCGGGGCCCGGGGGAAGGGACCCTGAAGCGGCTGCTCCCGAGCTTGCCAGGCTAAGGGTCGTTAACTGGGGAGGATGGAGAGGGGGACATGAGACACGCGCGCCTCCACCCACCCATCCGTCCCTCCATCCATCCGTTCCACACAAATTTACCTACCATCTACTCTGTGCTAAGCTCTGGGGAGTCAACCCGGTCCCACAGACCAGGGGAAAGCGGGCAACTAAAACCAACACTTTGTAGATGCGCTCACTGCCTTGGAGTTCAGAACGTTATGGTAGCATCTGAGAAGTACTTACTACTCTAGCTTGGCTGCCGGGATTGTAAAAGCAATCTGGGGATGCGGGGAGCCGGGGAGGGGAGGAAGGGAGGGAGGAAACCAGTCACTACCTTACCCCAACCACGCTCAACCCCCATCAGCATCCCCCCCTCTTTCTGCCCCACTCACAGGTAGGTTCCCTCCTTTTGAGGCAAAGAACTGAGCCCGGCTGATGACAATTAAGTTGAGGTAGACTCTATGTCGTCAAAGAATGACATTTGTGACGGGTGGGGACACAGAGTTGGTTACAGCGTGGAGTGATTGGTGCTTGTGGAATGAATGAATAAGTTACAACCTGAGCCCCCTCTTCCACGCCAAAAGAGTTCCAGGAATCTGAAGAGATATCTTTGGAGGAGGTAACATTTGCTTGAAGAATAAATGGAACTTTAATTTCTCTCTCACTCATTGTTCCACAAGTTAACGTGAAAGTATGATTCTGCTAAGTGGCACTGGAATATAGGCACGGGGAGAAAAACCTGAGCAAAGGCAGGTTTTGCCTTTGCATCCTCCCGCCCCCATTCTCCCAGGTGTTTAAGTAAGAGACTTTAGGTTATCAACATCGCTGAAAGACCAAAACTGGATGTTTTGTTCAAGAAAGATCATGGTCAACTGTACTATGAGGGTCAAGATCTGAAATTCCCTATCGGCTGCTCCATGGCATGGCCCAGAGCCTCCAGGTGTGTAGCTGGTCTAAAGTCTAGTGACACACTAGGTTCCTAGGCTATGGACTTGAGCAGGCACCCTTCGAGTAAGTGTAGAACAGGGGTTTGAACTCGGACAGGTCTATGGAGAGGCTTCAGTTGAATGGACAATGTTTTGGGTACGGATAAGAACATTTTTCTGGGGAGATTTTTATCTCATTTTAAAAGAAGTCCACAACACCTTTCCATTCTCCTGACCCCCATCTCCTCTCAAAGTTAAGAAACCGTGTTGACCCTCGGGATCCTGTACTCCTTCTCAGATTAGGAGAATCGAGAAGTGGGCGAAGGCTCTACCCTTCTTAAGGGAGGACGAAATTGTTGGTGGTTTACTGTAGATGGAATTCACAGAAACTACAACTCCCAGAGATCTGTGTAGCAGTTCCAGAGCTTATTGGTCAGAGGGAAGGACCCTAACCAATAGGCAGAAGGCATTGTAGGGCTTGCCCAGTTACCACTCACCTATCAGAGGCCTGGGAACTGATACTTCCGGTATTCGCTCGGCGCTCCAGGTCTGCAGTACCCGGGAGTCCTATGTTCTGTGGGCAGTGAGGCCAAAGGTATTTTTCCGTCCCCTCCCGCCTAACCTCGCTGGTGTTGGGAGGCTGTGGGTGGGCGGAGAGGGAGATGGAAGGGCCAGCACTTGTTGGGGAATAGGGAGGAGACCCAGGAGTGCAGACTGGATGGGGAGAATGGGAGTAGGGGCCACGCGTGCAAAGGGCTTGCGGCTGAGGACGAGCGAGGGGTGGCTTTAAACTTTGGAATATATTCCATGTGGCTCACTAGTGATACTTGTGGGAATATATCCCAAAGAAGCCATTCGAAATGAAGAATATGCTTTATGCATAAGGACCTTTATCACAGAGTTATTTGTAAGGTAAAGTTGGCAACAACCAGGGGTCTCGACAGCGAGGAAAACTTATGCGACTTCACTGAATGCATATTAAGTGGCTCTTAAAAATAATTTATAGGGGCGCCTGGGTGGCTCAGTCGGTTAAGGTGTCCCACTTCCGCTCAGGTCATGATCTCACGGTTCACAAGTTGGAGCCCCACGTGGGGCTCTGTGCTGACAGCTCAGAGCCTGGAGCCTGCTTTGGATTCTGTTTCCTTCTCTCTCTCTGCCCTTTCCCTGCTTTCACACTGTCTCTCTCGCAAAAATAAACATTAAAAAAATAAAAGAATTATAAAATTTAAACAAGGGAAAACGCTAATCTATAATAAGTGAAAATATTGTGATATGAAACTCTTTGATTGAAAAACTTTTTACCAAAACTACATAGAAAAAAAGCCCGGAGGGATGTAGTCATAATTTTTTCACTTTGGATGAATGGTTTTTCTTGAATTTAGCTTTTTACCTTTTCTGTGTATTAATTTTTTTTTTAAGTGTAAAGAACTTGAAAGTATTTTATAATGGAACCACAATAAACAGAAAAACAACTTGGAGATTATGTAGCTCTGTTTAAACCTACTGGAAATGATCCAGTTTGCCCCTTGATTCTCACTGCGTTGTCTTTAAAGATTAAAAACAAGAATTAAATGGTCATAGGCTGAGCAGCAGGTCCTGATTCTAACCATCTCTCTCCTGAGCTAATAAAACAGTGGGCTTTTCATTCCCTAAAACTCCCTCAGGGTTGAGAGACCAACAAGTATACAGTTAGCTTCAGGCAGAATTTAAATGTTTTAAAAGATACAAAATAACTGGGGAACATCTGAAGGCTTTGTCTTCATGACTCTCTGATCTTTCACAGCCAGACTGTCCACTGCTTTGACTTTACCTACCTACTTTATGACAGTGATTCCCAAATCCTTAACCTCTGACTGCCTAAGGCACATTGCTACCTACAGACATCTTAGATGAGGCAGATCTAATGCAAAATTTCTCACACACTGCACGCCTTTCCTACCTTTGAAGCACACTTCTGCCTTCTATATCTCTGATGAATGGTTCAACAATTTCCCAAGCAAAAGTTTGCATGTTATCTTTATTCTCCTTTCTTCCTCACCACTCATATCCTACCTGTTATCATTATTTATTCAGTCTGCATTAGAAATATCTCTGGAGGAGTCAGTTGAGGATCTGACTCTTGATTTCGGCTCAGGTCATGAATCCCAGGATAGGGGGAATTGAGCCTCACATCGGACTTCATGCTCAGCTGGAGCCTGCTTGGGATTCTCTTTCTCTCCCTCTGTCCCTCCCCCACTCTCCCCTACTCTTACTCTTGCTCTCTCTAAAGAAAGAAAGAATGAGAGAGAAAGAAAGCAATGTCTCTTGAATCAGGCCCTGTTTTTCTTTTGAAGTAGCTACGGATTTGGCTCACTTTCTCATTGTGAGAACTATTTCATTGCCCCTTATTAAGCTTAACCTTCCTTCTCAAGTTCATTCTCCGTGTTGTCTGTCATGTGAATGTGTGCTGGTTCCTCCAAATTCCTCAGCATGCCCTTTAGGATCAGCGACACAAGGTTTGAAAGGTCTATCAATCTCAGATAATTTAAAGCCTGAAATACCTTGCTAAGGCATTTGAAAGAACTTTTAAAAAATATATGTAGACTGTAGAGACAAAGTATTTGAGTAGAAGAACAAAATGACCAGTGCTGTGATTTTTTGTAATGTTTTATTTATTTATTTTGAGAAAGAGCACAAACAGGGGAGGGGCAGAGAGAGAGGGAGAGAGAGAGAATCCCAAGCAGGCTCTGTGCTGCGAGTGCAGAGCCCTATGCAGGGCTTGATCCCACGAACCATGAGATCATGACCTGAGCCGAGATCAAGAGTCAGATGCTTAACCGACTGAGCCACCCAGGTGCCCCTGACCGTAGTTGTGATTTTTTTAAAAAATACGATTCTGCCCAATGACATAGAGCATCCAGGCTCTGTGGGAAGGAAAAGACTGGTATCCAGAAAACTCTCCTTGTTCTACCCTGCCAAAGACAGAGAGGTGGTCAGGACCTAAACAAGCAATGGAGTACAAAGGATTGCAACAGATTTTTGTATGCCAAATTTCTTCTTGTTACCAAGGATGAAAATATAAAAATTAGTTCTTCTAAAAGTCTTAGTAACATTATCATGTTTGTTTTCCTCTTAATTACAAGTCCTAACCCTGTGCTACCCTCAATGACATTCGACTGAATTGGACAGCCTAAAACATATATAAATTGCCTTTGATATAATTGGCCCGTTAGGAATTTTCTCTGCCCAGGAAAACGTATCATGCATTATTAATAAAAGTCTTTTAAAGGTACATAAGTAGATATTAGAGAAGAACATATATTATCTTATATAAGACCAGTGGGTTAGAGATGGCAGCTTTCTTCATTAATAGTGACAAGGGACTTATTTTTCCATTTAGCAAGCCACTGCAGACCCACTTAATCTGACTCGTGTGGAAGCGTAGTAGACCGTTCCTTCTTAGTAAAAGATTCTATGAACAAGAACAAAGCTAGTAAAGAGGCATGAGAGATAATTTTTAGATGAGTTAAAAGCAAATCACCAGGCAGTTTGCTAGAAAATACATTTCTGTGGAGACAGAGTCCAAAGAGGACTTCTCAAGTTATGTCGTTGACACATACTACTCAGTAAAACAGGGCTGAAAAATGTCCATTGGGTTCAGTGACATAGGTGTTATTGGTGGCTTGGTGAAGGCTGTTTCAAAAAGGCGGTAATAGTGTCAGTTTGGAGGGTTAAGAGGAGAGGGTGAGGTGGTACCTGGCTGGCTCAGTCAGTGTAATGTGCTACTCTTGATCTTGGGGTTATGAGTTCAAGCCCCGGGTTGGGTATAGAGATTACTTAAAACAATAAAATCTTTGGGGTGCCTGGGTGGCTGTCAGTTAAGCATGGGACTCTTGGCTTTGGCTCGGGTTACAATCTCACTGTTCCACCGTTCCTGAGATCGAGCCTTACACTGGGCTCTGCTCGCTGATAGCGCAGAGCCTGCTTGGGATTTCTCTCAAACAAACAAACAAATGAAAAAGAAAAAAACACAATGAGGTCTTTTAAAAAACCTTAAAAGTTAAACACAGTTCTTTAAGATTTTTTTGTTTAGTGAATGCCAGTTTAATGAACAATTTTACCAAGATAATTAGAATTAATTTCTGTATTTTTATTTAAATTTCATAAACATCTGTTGGTCAAAAAGAATATGTTTTTTCATTAAGTTATCTAGGTAGTGTATTCTTTGTTAATATTTGTATTATGCTAGGCTGTTTCTCAATAATTCAACTATGTGAAAATTCTTAAATGTTTTTGTCCTAAAACTAATCTTTCACAGCCATTTATTATTTCAACATTTTATTCTTGTAGCCATTATTATACATAGAAATATGTATCAACCCACTGATAGAATTTTGAAATAGAATGTACCTGAGGCAGTTTTTTGTCCTTTAAATAAAGAATGCTTATCATGTTTGTCTATATTTGAAAGTAAATACTTACCATTTAGGTAAATTAGAATATCCAGCTTCTTCTCATTACTGCCATATTCTCATCTGGATCTTATGTATCTTAAATTTGCATGGACACACACCTTCAGGGATGCTAGAAAATGACATTAAAGTATTAGGCTGTTCAGTTTTCCGAAGGCTGTAATCCAAGCCAAATAGGTTTTGACTGAATACTAAGGCAAACCCAGTGTTCAATGCATCTGACCTTGAAGCTCACTACTAAAGCCACAGTAAACCAGGTTCTGTAGGTCAGATGATTCAAGGGAAGATTTTCATAGTGTGATACTCATATAGACTCTACATTATAATAATCACTAGAAATAAAGATGTTTTTTCCCCTTGAACTACCCTAGGAAGAAAATGTTTGATTGTAGTAAATTCCTATGTTAGTTTTATGAAATATAAAAATTATATAAATATATGAGTTACTAACATTGTTTGTTCTCATGATTTAAATGATAAGTATGTGTTAAGACCTGGAAACTTGGGCTAATATATATGGTTGCTTAACCTTTATTTATTTATTTAATCATAAGGAAATTAGAAATGCTAGTATATGGCTGCATTAGGACTATATGGACCAGTAGGGGAAGGAATATCTCTTAATATATATTCCTCCATTGTTTTGGTTGTTGTTTAAGAGGCTGGATTATTGGGAGGGGCGCCTGGGTGGCTCACTTGGTTAAGTGTCTGACTTCAGCTCAGGTCATGATTTCACGGGTTCGTAAGCTAGAGCCCCGCATCAGGCTCGGTGCTGACAGCTCAGAGCCTGGAGCCTGCTTCGAATTCTGTGTCTCCCTCTCTCTCTGCCTCTCCCCAACTCAACTCTGTCTCTCTGTCTCTCTCTCTCTCTCAAAAATAAATGAACATTAAAAAATAAAAAAGAGGCTGGATTATTGGGGCACATGCGTGGTGTGTCAGTTGTATTGTGATCACATTTTTGTTGCTTTAGACTCTGACGATACTATAAGTAAACCTCTTTGGACTATATTTGGACATGCTTTCTAAGTCTGTTAAATAATCCCTCCTCTTTTTTTTTCAATTTGAGAGGGAGCGTGAGTTAGTCTGACTCTTGATTTCGGCTCAGGATGGACAGATAGAGCCCTGTGTCAGGCTCCGCAATGAGTGTGGAGCCTGCTTAAGATTCTCTCTCTCTCTCTCTCTCTCTCTCTCTCTCTCTCTCTCTCTCCCTCCCCTCGCCCCCCCACCCCGCACCACCTCCTTCTGCCCCTCTCTCTGACTCGAACTCTCTCTCAATTGAAAAAAAAAAAGAGGAGGGATTATCTAACAGACTTAGAAAGCATGTCCAAATATAGTCCAAAGAGGTTTACTTACAGTATCTTAAGAGCCTAAAGCAACAAGTATCACAACACAACTACTGGGCAATACCATGACCCAATCAGAAACTCCTTTTAGGATGTAATGGATACAGAGCAATCCATCTGAAAATACTTGACCGGCAAAGAAGTTACGTCTCCTTTCTACTCTCAAGGACCTTGTGTGTTGTGAAAGGCGAGGTAGTACATGAAAGAGTGACAGGTAATTGCAGGCAATAAACTGAAGATGTCACATGAGCGCTAGGCTGTAAGGGCTACAGGAGTTAAGAGGAGGAAAGAATGAGATTTAGCAGGATGATTAAAGACCTCTTGGAGGAGATGGTGTTTAAGCTGGGGCTTCAGTTCCCCTGTCACTGATTAAGTGTTTTGAATGGGCCAAGCATTGTGGGTATAAAGATGACTAACTAGAAACAAGACTGGAGGGATAGGAGGTCCACGGTGGGTGGGGGTTCGAATGCCCAAATGCAGAATTCAGACTTTATCCTTTAGGCCAGTGCTGCCCAGCAGAACTTTCTTCAGTGAGAGAAATGTTCTATTCCGCTCTGTCCCATGTGACAGCCATTAGCCACATGTGACTGTTGACCACTTGAAAAAGACTAGTGTGACTGAAGAACTGGATTTTTAATTTTAATTAAATTTGCAAAGCACACGTGGTTAGTAGTTACTGTATTGAACAGTGCAGCTTTAGGTAGCATCTGCCGATTTTGTTTTTTTGTTAATGTTTATTTATTTTTTTGGTGGGGGGAAGGGAGAAACTCCCACGCCGGCTCCGTGCTCAGTGCAGAGCCTGATGCAGGGCTCAGTTCCACGACCCTGAGATCATGACCTGAGCCGAAATGAAGAGTCAGACGCCTAACTGACTGAGCCACCCAGATGCCCTGAATTTTGATTTTTTAACATCGGCCAATTTTTAAGCTGAATTATGATATACCTAAAAGCATCATTTCAGATTGGTTTTGCACAAGGTGAACTAGAGAGAGAAAGAGGTAGGGAAGCCAAGTAGGAGGTGATTACTACAGCCATCCAGGTTTGTGGGAACAGCGATGTGATTCAGGATAGCGGTGGTGGGAATATAAGGACTGGATTCAGCAACAGTTCTAAGAATTAATAGGACTTGGCCGCTAACCGAGATGGCAGCAGAGTAGTCAAATGGAGTCCTGAGTTTTTAGCCTGAGTGAATATGAGAATGGCGATATTCATTAACAGAAACCGAGGAGCCGCTGGTGAGAGCAAAAAAAAAACCCGATTTTGTTTTTTTCTTTTATGCAGGTCCAGTTTGAAATGAACATAGGCAGGGCTAATATCAGACATAATGTGAAGCCTAACATATAATTGAATAGCGTTGTAGCTCAGCAAAGAAGCCAGGAGAAGAGATGCAGATCTGACAGTAACAGAGATGACAATTGAAAACACGAGAGTAGGTGACACCGGAAGGAAGGAAATTCGAGAACAGTGATGGGGACTGAGTACTAACTAAACTTGTGGACTCTCTCCACCTCTAGAAAAAGTTGGGACCCAAGCTGAATTCCCACCTGTAGCATAATCCTTGAGTACACATGCATACCTTCCAGATACTAATGGAGCGACCTAAAAGATTGAGGGAGATGGGGACGCCTGGGTGGCTCAGTCGGTTAAGCATCCGACTTTGGCTCAGGTCATGATCTCAGTCTGTGGGTTCGAGCCCCGCATCGTGCTCTGTGCTGACAGTTCAGAGCCTGGAGCCTGCTTCAGATTCTGTGTCTCCCTCTCTCTCTCTGCCCTCCCCTGCTCACTCTCTGTCTCTCTCTCAAAATAAAGACATTTAAAAAAAAAAAAAAAGATTGAGGGAGATGTATTTTTTACTGACTTGAAAAAAGTGCCCATGATTCAAAATAAACTAGTGAATAGTATGTAACATATGAGATCCCTGTGGTTATTGTTGGCCATTTTTTGAAAACCCCTTCCTAATTTGGGGGGAACTGCCCTTTGCGTGAGTGTTGGTGGGAAGCAGAGCCCTGTCCCTTATTACAGAAGCCTTTGTGGGACCCCCCTCTTCCTCCCCGTCCGGACGGAGCGGGACATGGAAGCTAGAACAAGCCAGTGGTAAGCTCCCCCCTGCGCCCCTATTCGGAATCGTAAGCAGTTGTCATCAGTGCAGGGGCAGTGAAGTTAGATTATCAGCCAGTAACGTGTCAGGAGAGAGTGGTGGCCATGGTTTATCCCGTCCAGCTAGCCTCACTTGGTTCCTGCTTGTTTTCTGAGCCTGGTTCTCGAGATTTCTTGTTTTGCTTAAGTTACCTAGAGTGGATTCTGTTGTTAGTACCCAGGAGCTTTGACTTAAACCCTATTTTTTTTGTTTAAGAGAAAAAAAGCTTAGCACATATAAAATTCTGTTTTTGGATACGTTTCTTTAATGGTTTCAGAGGCTACACACCAAATTGTTGACAGAGCTTTTATCAAGGGCTTGAGATTGGGGAGGGGAGAGGTGTTGGCACGGGGTAGGAGGAAACATTTCATTTTCCTGTAGAAACTTCTGGTTTGTCTGAATTTCACTGCAGTGAACACGTACTTCTTTAGTAATTTAAATTCCTAAAAAAAAAAAAAAACTTAAGAATGAAAAAATTGAAGATAATGCTTTCCTAACCTACTTTGTATTATTGTAAAAGATTGTTGCCAGGAGCAGATGTGGTGGGGAATGTGAAAATGGTCTGAAAATTATTAAGTGCTCTTTGAATATGGTGAAGTAGAAATAGCGACAGTGAGTCTTTGAGTGTCATTTCACTATGGAGGTAAAGGCCGTTTTGAAGGGAGTTGAGGAAATAAGTGCTAATAAAGTCAGGGATGTGAACATCAATTAACGCTGGACTTGGCAGTAAAAGAAGAATAGAAATTAGTCGGTGAAAGAGGTTTTTCTCAATTTTTTAATTTGGAAAAATTTTAACTCGAAAGTACCAGGAATACCAATATAGCCTCAATTTGGATTCAAGATTTATTAAAATTTGCTACATCTGTTTTATCTCTCTGCGTTTCTATATAAAATATGTAGGGTGTGGTGTTTTTGGGTTTTGCTAAGCCATTTGAAAGCAAGTTGTAGGCATCATGACACTCTACTCCAAATACTTCAACATCATATTTTAATGGCAAGGACATTCTTCTAATATAACCATAACACTGTGTTCACACTTAAAATTAAGAACTCTGAGACACCTGGGTGGCTCGTTAGGTTAAACATCTGACTCTTGGATTTCAGCTCAGGTCATGATCATGTGGGTCGTGGGTTAGAGCCCCGCATGGGTCTCTGTGCTGACAGCACAGAGCCTGCTTGGGATTCTCTCCCCTCTCTCTCTCTTCCCCTTTCCCACTCCCACGCACTCTCTCTCTCTCTCAAAATAAATAATAAACTTTTTTTTAATGATTTTTATTTATTTTTGAGAGACAGTGTGAGCAGGGGAGGGTCAGAGAGAGAGGGTGACACAGAATCCAAAGCAGACTCCAGGCTCTGAGCTGTCAGCACAGAACCCGACGCAGGACCTGAACCCATGAACCATGAGATCATGATCTGAGTCGAAGCTGGATGCTTAACCAACTGAGCCACCCAGGCACCCCAATATACATTTAAAAAAAAATTACAGTATCTTTTAATATCCATTGCATATTCAAATTCTCCAATTCTAAGAATATCTTTTTTAAATAGAAAATTGAATTTCTGGGGCACCTGGGTGACTCAGTGAATTAACCATCTGGCTTCAGCTCAGGTCATGATCTTGAGGTTCCTGGGTTTGAGCCCAGCATCAGACTCTGTGCTGACAGCTCAGAGCCTAGAGCCTGCTTCAGATTCCATGTCTCCCTCTTTCTCTGCCCCTTCCCTGCTTGCATGCTTTCTCTCTCTCTCTCTCTCTCCCACTCTCAAAAATAAATAAACATTAACAAATTTATTTCTTCAATTCACAAGCTGATCAGTTTATATATTACATTTGCTCGTATGGTTCAGTCATGTCTTTTAATCTGCCACATGGCTTTGACCTTTTATCCCCTTGAAATATTGACCTGTGAAAGGCCTACGTCAATTGTCTTGTAAAATGACCTACATTTTGGATTTGTCTGCTTATAGTCTCATGGTAAAACTTTCCTTCTTACTGATTTCAGAGAGCCCTCATCAGCGAGGATGGAGCTGGGAGAAGGGAGACTTCTCAGGACCGGGCTGAACGCGCTGCATCAGGCAGTTGACCCAGTCCATGGCCTTGTCTGGACTAATGGGACCCAGGTAGTCCTGACTGGTTTACAGCTTCACGGTGGAGAGGCCAGGTTTGGGGACGCAGAGGTCATTGGACAGTTTGAACACGTGTGTGGAGTGTCCTGGGCCCCACGTGGCACAGCGGACGGGCCTGCTCTGCTCGCGGTGCAGCACCAGAAGCATGTCAGTGTGTGGCAGCTGGGTCCCAGCAGTACGGGGACCAACAGACGGCTGATGTCTCAGATCTGTGAGATTAGAGAATCCCTCCCCGTCCTCCCCCAGGGCTGTGTGTGGCATCCAAACGGCGCCGTCCTGGCTGTGCTGACTGCGCGGCACGTCTCCATTTTGCACAGTTTTCACTGCGACAGTTCGCGGGTGAAAGCAGACATCGACACGCAGGGCCCCATTCACTGCACGTCCTGGACCCAGGATGGCCAGAGGCTGGTGGTGGCAGTTGGCAGCAGCCTGCACTCCTATGTTTGGGACAGTGCTCAGAAGACCCTTCGCAGGTGCCCCTTCCGCCCAGTGTTTGAGGTGCACAGCTCCGTGCGCTCCATTGGAGCCACCGGGGCCTCCCAGGTCGCTGTAGCCACTGAACTCCCACTAGATAAGATCTGCGGCTTAAATGCATCCGAAACCTTTGAGGTTCCACCTAGCGGTGAAGACTCTTGTCTGTGCACTTTCCCAGTTATTGATGAAGTACCCACTGGGGACAAGGGGACAGTGGCTTCTAACACAAATGTTGAAACATCAGTTTCTCCCATTTCTTCCTTTTCAGATCCTCTGGATCTAACGCATATGCATTTCAATACGTCAGAATCTGAGGGTAGTTCTCTTATCTGTCTAAGAAAAAAAGACTACTTGACGGGAACTGGCCTGGATTCTTCACATTTGGTCCTCGTGACCTTCGAGAAGGAGGTTACCCAGACCAGAAAAGTCACCATTCCAGGCATTCTGGTTCCTGATCTGATAGCATTTAATCGGGAAGCGCAGGTGGTAGCAGTGGCTTCCAATACTCACAATATAATTTTTATCTATTCTGTGATTCCATCGTTTATGCCAAACATCCAGCAGATTCAACTCGAGAGAAGTGAAAGGCCAAAAGGGATGTGTTTCTTGACAGATAGATTATTATTAATTTTGGTAGGAAGACAAAAATCCACTGATTCAGCATTTCTTCCTTCTTCAAAGACCGATCAGTATATCATTCGTTTGATTGTTAGAGAAGTAACGTTGGAAAAGGAATTGGCAGTAACATCGAGTGAAAACCAGAGTGGATGCTCTACTTTCCGGACTCTGTTAAATAAAACAGACAGAAAAAAGCTAACTGAACGTCTTTCCCCAGATTTGTGCCACCAAAACAGAGGGCTCTTCACATCTAACGGCCATAGTCCATGTGGAAGGCCTGGAAGAGCCCTTATTGAAGAAATCAAGAGCCCTTCAAGCAGTACCTGTGATGACTCCATTGCCCTCAAAACTCTAGATGCTGAGCCCATCAACCGCTCAGGGACCCAGCCCGGGTCCAGCAGCACGCCAGGCCACACCCGCACTCCGGGACCCCCTAACCTGCCTCAAAGCACGGACTCACGGAAGGAAGAGGAAACTTATCAACTGTCGAAGGAAATGGACATTTTGTCTAGGACCCTGACCAAAGTGCAGCGATGTCTTTCTGAACTCGCAGACGCTCTACCTCATGGGAAGAAGCCCTCTCCGGTGTATCCCCTGTCTCGGGACCTGCCTTACGTGCACGTCACTTATCAGGTAACTTCTCCTTTGAGGAGCTACCCCTGTAAGAAAAGCTTCTGTAGCCAGTGGGTACTGCGAGAAACATCCACCAACGAGGAAGATGGTGTTCTAGCTGAACGTCACTGAACTGGGCATGTCATGTCACAGGCAAGTGAGACCCTCCCTGGGCTGGCCGGATGCCAGCCAGACGGGCACACATCCCAGTGTGCACCACGACTGCATCACGTGCATGGTGTAAAATATGAATGATGGTCCTCATTCTGGCAATTGATCTTTAGAAAACAAAAGAATTTTCTTTTTTTTTTATGTTTTATTTATTTTTTGAGAGAGAGACAGAGCAGGAGAGGGACAGAGAAAGAGGGAGAGACAGAATCCAAAGACAGGCTCCAAGCTCTGAGCTAGCTATAAGCACAGAGCCTGATGTGGGGCTCGAACTCACAAACTGTGAGATCATGACGTGGGCCGAAGACAGATGCTCAACCGACTGAGCCACCCAGGCGCCCCAAAAGGATTTTCCTTACTGTGCTATTTCATGGTGGGAGACTTTTCCTTACGCACTGCAGAGATGAAGGTTAGGTTCATTTTTAAAAAATGTAATGCGTATGCATACCTTACAGGAATGGGAATCTATCTTACCTATTTTTATCATCAACAGTTTCCCCATTGAACTTGGCCCTGCCCCCTGCCATAACTCCCTTTAACTAACAGCTTTATGTGGCTCCCTCCATATTTGAGTTCATAACTCATATAATCTTACTCCTTTGTATACATAGGTCTGTAAATGCGGGGCTGATGGTTTGTCATTGGTTACAAAACCGGGTCGGAGGGCGCGCTCTTCATGCCGAGAGCACGGCGCTTGCTCTGGCGGTGCCTTGTTGACAGACACTCACGCTGCCTTCACTTCTTCCCTTCTTCAGTCACTCCAAGCAGGGCTCATGTAGTACTCATTTATGTGTCTATTTGTATTCCTACTTTTATTTCTGTTGGGTTGGTTCCCAGAAGTGGAAGTGCAAATTTGAAAAGTATGTATACGTTTCTACTTTTAATACAGTTGCCACATTGCCTTTCAGAAATTTTTTTACTTACTGCATCATCGTATGCCCATTCTCAACCTATGAGACTTCCTGTTCCTCACATCCTCGCCCATCTGATAAGTGCGAAGTGCTTTTCACTTTCATTCATTTGTATTTCCTTTACTGTTAGTGAACTTGCGTGTGTCTTTCGTGGTTTTTGGCCAGCTGAATATGAACTGCCTATTGCTCATTTTTTTCCTATTGAGTTATCAGTTTATAAAAGGCTTTTGAGGGCTAGTGGGTGGCTCAGTTAAGCGTCCGACTTCAGCTCAGGTCATGATCTCACAGTTTGTGGGTTCGAGCCCCGCATTGGGCTCTGTGCCCAGGAGCTCAGAGCCTGATGCCTGCTTTGGATTCTGTGTCTCCCTCTCTCTCTGCCCCTTCCCCTCTCATGCTCTGTCTCTGTCTCTTAAAAATAAATAAACATTAAAAAAAAGAGGTTTTTGTATATTATAGAAATTAACATACTTGCAACAGTCTAGATTTTCTTGCATTATTATGTTAGTTTTTATATTTAAATTTTTAATCTTTCATTAAATTTTGGTGTGTGGTCCATTTTTATTTTCTGAGAGATAACCAGTTGTGCTAGAAGTTTTATTAAAAATCCCTCTGTCGGAGCGCCTGGGTGGCTCAGTCAGTTAAGCATCCGACTTCAGCTCAGGTCATGATCTCACAGTTCGTGGGTTTGAGCCCTGCATCTGGTTCTGTGCTGACAGGTAGCTCAGAGTCCGGAGCCTGCTTTGGATTCTGTGTCTCCCTCTCTCTCTGACCCTCCCCTGCTCATGCTGTCTCTCTCTGTGTCTCAAAAATAAAAAATTAAACATTAAAAAAAATTCTTTTAAATCTATCTGTCAATGGGGCACCTGGGTGGCTCAGTCAATTAATCAGCCAACTCTTGCTTTTGGCTCGGGTCATGACCTTGTGGCTCATGAATGTGAACCCTATGTAAGGCTCTGCGCTCACAGTGCAGAGCCTGCTTGAGATCCTCTCTCTCCCTCTCTCTCTGTCAAAAATAAATAAATAAACATTTTTAAAAAATCCATCTTTCAGGCATCTGGCTGACTCAGTAGGTGGAGCATGCCAGCTCCTGATCTCAGCGTCCTGAGTTCAAGCCCCACGTTAGCATAGAGCTTAATTTTTAAAAGAATCCATCTTTAATCCCACTGAACTTGATCTACCACATTTGTCATTTATAAACTTGTGTGTACTGGGATCTAATTCTGGATTCTCTATACTCTAACTACAGTAATGCTGATCTCTTTATCTAGAACTTACCAATATCACACTGATTTGATTATAGACTTTTATATCTTCATTTTAAGGTATTTGCAGAGAGTTGGTACCAAAGTCATTGATAAGTAATATGTAAGTTATTATCTAATAATGGTCAAGAGAGGTATTTTAATTATTTTTTCTTTTTATTAAAAAAAATTTTTTTTAATGTTTATTTACTTTTGAGGAGGGAGACAGAATGGGAGTGGGAGGGACAGAGAGAGGGAGACACAGAATCCCAAGCAGGCTCCAGGCTTTGAGCTGTCAGCACAGAGCCCAATGCAGGTCTCGATTTATTTGTTTGTTTGTTTATTTATTTATGTTAGTGTTTATTTTGAGGCGGGGGGGTAAGGAGAGGATTCTAAGCAGTCTCTGCGCTGTCAGCACAAAGCAAGCTTGATCTCATAGCCATGAGATCATGACCAGAGCCAAGACTGAGTCAGACAGTTAACTGACTGAGCCATCCAGGCGTCCCAGGATATGGGTTTTTAAAAGAACCAAAGAATAGTTTAAGACAATTAACATTTTTTATTATGAAAAATTGTAAACATAAAGAAAGACTAAATAACAAAATCCTTTTTATACTATTATCTGGATTTAACGCTTGTTAGCATTTTGCTATAATTGCTTCATCTAAAAAAGTTTTTTTAATGTTTATTTTTGAGAGAGAGTGACAGAGCATGAGTGGGGGAGAGGGAGAGAGAGAAGGGGACACAGAATCCGAAGACAGGCTCCAGGCTCTGAGCTATGTCAGCACAGAGCCCAACGCGGGGCTCGAACCCACAAATCATGAGGTCATGACCTGAACTGAAGTCGAATGCTCAACTGACTGAGCCACCCAGGCACCCCAGTTGCTTCATTTTTAAAAAACATTTTCTTAAAATACTTTAAGTAGGAATGTCATGATATTTAACCCATCACTATTTTGGGGTAGAATCCTTATGTTAAATAATGTAGCCGAAATCTCCTTATTTACAACCAGTTTAGTTAGAGTAATAGTAAACAGGATTTGAAAGAAACTCCTTACACATTCTAGTCTTAAGAAATGTTAACTCTGTTGCTTCTGCAGTTTAACAGCTCTTACTTTTATATCGGAAGAAATCTCATTCTGCAGGTCCTGTGGTTGAAAAGAGAGCCGTGCTTCTCTGCCATGGCAAGCTGAGGCTCAGCACAGTGCAGCAGACCTTTGGGCTCTCTCTTGTTGAGATGCTCCATGGTAGGTGACATTCAGACATGGACTCCACCCCGCACCCCTCCCTTTGCCATCTGTTTTGTAACTTTTCATTGACAATGAACCATTCAGTGATTCACTGGATAAGTAGGTATTATTAATTGCTTACTGTATACCCAAGCCTATGGAAAATATGCCTTTAAGGAACTTAGATATAGCCTAGCTGGAAGACCTAAATGTGCACATGAAAAAACTAGACAAGAGTTACAAAGCAATATATAACAGCTGCAAAGAACTGACATAAACACCTCATATATACCTGTTACACTAAACATAAAGATCGCAGCAGCGTTGCAGAATATTCCTTAAAGGAGCGGTCATTTCAATATGCAGCAAACGTGTGGCTGTGACGGACATTCCCAAATGCTAGAGGACTGAGTCGTGCCCGTACCATCAGGTGCACGGGATGGTTGCTTTTTTATGCCTCATTCTTTTAATGGAAGTCACCACACTGAATGTGGCGTTTGTTTCATCCCCCCCCCTTAATATGCCAGCATCAGCATTTTTCTGTTTTGCCACATACATCTGTGATATGACTTCATAATTGTCATTTGTCCTGGCTCGAGTTACTATTCCATTCTGGGTGTAACTACCATATCTTACTTTGCCGTATTTTCTTTGACATCTAACTGGTTTCCAATTTTCAGTATCATCAATAGCACTAACAAAAACCTCTCTGCATATTTTACGTGTTGTGTTTGGAAAGTATAGATGTTCAGAAGTGAAATTTTAGGGTCAAAGGTGAGGCACAGCGCATCTGAAAGAACCAGAGAAGGTCACGGGCTTGTGTCAGGCTGCTGGGCCTGGGTTACCCCAAAACAAGCCATTCAGGATGGTCTGGACCTTTCTAGTCTATCTGTAGTCAGCTCAGCCTCCTTAGCTGTCTAGAGATCGGTATGCCTCTGAAGAAGAAAGCTTCCTCCAGAGAGTAGCTGCTCCCACCTTCACATAGTTTCTGGAGAAATTGCTGACGAGCGTGCAGATAGGAATACCCCGCACACAACCCCTAACACACGTGCACCACATACACACTCCTATGCATAGCACTGGGTGACAAATGCTAGCCTGGACAGAAATGGATGTCCCCTAGCTAGGCCTAAGTCGTCAGTGACCCCGCCCTACCTAGTACTCGGTCCTTCCAGCTTCCTGTACTTTGTACGGTCCTGTGATGATCAGGTTCAATATTATCAGCTACTGGGGTCTTGCCCTCAGAAAAGTATGTGTCTTATTTTTCTTTAAAGACGAAGATGAGATATTCTAAATTACCTATGTGTTTATTTCACTTTGCAGACTCACAGTGGATCCTTCTCTGTGCTGACAGCGAAGACTTCATCCCATTGACTTTCACAGCCACTCAGGAAATAACCATAAGAGACGGCAGCTCGGATGTCTTCAGAGACTCAGTCTCAGAGTCTTAATCCCGGTCCTTCTCTTGAAGTCTACAGAGAGCTCAGTGTAGACGCCACCAGCTGTCCTACCCTTTTAGGCAATGTGGCCTGTTACTTTATTTTATTTAGTGTTTATTTATTTTGAGAGAGACAGAGAGAGAGAATAAATCCCAAGTAGGCTCTGCTGCTGTCAGCGCACAGCCCAACGCAGGGCCCAAACCCACAAACGGTGAGATCATGACCTGAGCCGAAATCAAGAGTCGGGCTCTCAACCAGCAGAGCCACCCCGGTGCCCTGGCCTGACACTTGTTTGCAGAGTTATTTGCTGCGTAGCCTTTCAGATGAGGCCATTACAGACAAGATCTGTTTTCCACCGTGGACTCTCCTCCTCAGCTGGGATTCACACTGTCGCTCTGAGGTGAAGCGCGTCCCAGGGCTGGCTCGGCCACTTCCCCCCGCGTCCCCCGGGGCTGAGGCTCGCTGCTCTGTAGCAGAGCTCAGTCTTCGTTAGAGGGCCCAAAGAGTGGTTGTTTACATATTCATGACTGTGAGGTTTTGTGAAAGGGCAGAAGTCCCAGAACAAAACAATATCAGGGTGCCATATGGATTGTGTTTTATGGTTTCTCTGAGGCTTTCTGTCTCTTGCCCAAAACCATTAAAGCCATCTTAGAAGCACTTAACAGATACTTCAGCATTGTTATAGATCATTTCCTTGGCTTATGAGAGCACGAGGTACCGGAGAACATATGCTCCAGCATGTCCTGTTTACCCTGAACCAACAGGAACCAGCAGAGCTCAGAAGAAGACAAAAAATTGACTGACCTCTGTGCCCAGGGCTACCTAGGACAGGAAGTCGTTCTGATGGTGGCTGGACCTGCCAGGATTTAAACCTAACTCCTGCGCTTCCTTAAAATATTCTGGCTAACTAAGGTCTAGGTGCTCCTAAAAACTAATCCTAGCAGATTTCAAATGAAATTTCAAGTGCTTTGATCCCTCTGGACCCCACCTGTGCACACGCGTGTGTCAGAGTGCAATGGCGAGCGCAGGGGCGGTCAGAGGTGTGATTCTGTGCTGTCGCCCTGAAATGCTTCTCCCCCCCACACCCAGTTTGGGGATCATAAAAATGTCCTGTTTTTCTCCCAGTGGTCCGCTCCCTTAGTTAAAATGTCACTTTAATTTTGATGTTTTCTTTTCCCTCCTTTCAAGTCTAAGACCAGCATAGAGTCTGTGAGAGAAAGTAGTTCAGAAAATTGGAAATTTCACTGAATCTAATAAGCACCAGCTTTTTAGAATCACGGGCTCAAGCGCCAACTAAGTAAAGTGGAAAGAGCCCTGATCGCAACCTCAGATAGACACACCACTTCTCCCCCAGAATCATAAATTTAGTGACGGCGGCACGACCGACCGATGGGCGTGTGGCGAGTCAGGGCACATCTGCAGATAAATTGTTTCGGCCATAGAGGTTCCATTAGCACATACGCATTCCCTACCCCCCCTCCTGCCTTTCCTTTAAAATTATCTGGAAGGAAAGATTTTGTGCCCTTGGGAACGTCTGTCTGTTTCCATTTATGAAGACGGAGCCTGGATAGGAAGGAAGCGAGGGCCCATTTTGTGGTCCAAACGCATTAGGCAGCTGCTGGGATAATGGAAGCGGAGGCCGGTGGGCTGTGATCAGCTGCCTGAGAGCAGTGGCCGGGGCCCCTGAGGCCCGGCTCCGAGTGCAGAGGAAGTGTCCTCGTGGGGTGGGAGCTGGGAGCACGCTGTTACGAAGCCTGAAGAGGGGGCCCGGGGACCCTGCGGTGAGATCAGTGTGGGTGCCTCCACCCTTGCCCTGGTCAGAGACCTGGGATGAGTCAGTACAGCCACTCTTGGCCCTGGTGGCTGTTGTGAACGTTTTGATGGTATTTTCTTCGTGATTATTGCCAGTAAAACGAAAAGTTCTTGAGGTTTTGTTTGTGAATGTTGTCGCTGTATTTCTTCGGGAGGACAGTCTGACATATAAATTTGTTACTTCCTTACCACAAATCTGATTCCATGACGAAAGACATTTCCTCGGCCCCTGCTATTATTATAGTCACTGGAACAACAGAAGACAACACAGTACTCGCTGGCTCTGGAAACAGGGAGAGAAGAGCTGTCTCTTTTAATTATTCAGTGTTACGTTGAGAATATTTTACATAAGGAAAGACATCATTTACAAATCCCATTGGGTGCCCAATTTTTTCTAAATTATGTACAGGTATTTATTATGTGATACACCCAATAGATGTGAAGTATAGGAAGGCTTAATAATAATATGAACCACCTACTACCTAATGTAAGAACCGGAACATTACTAGAAGCCGTCTGGATCCTTCTCCATAGAGGTGGAGGTATGGACAATCTCTTGATTGTCGTAATTACCATTTCCTCATTCATTGTCTTTTTCAGCACAACCACACACACACATTGGACTAAACAATATAGTGTTTGTTTCCCCTTGTTTGGGAGCTTTATACAACAGTATTATATTGTATATGTTCTTCTGCAACTTTCACATTTATTTCTTTAATCCACATCCTGTCGGGTACTTGAAGGGAATCTTGTTGCTTTCCCAAGTTTTGTCTCTGTGTAGCTCACTCTTCTCCAATATTCTGCCCTGCAGATTCCAGCCACTTTGGTCGCCTCCAGCTCACCTCCGCTCGGAGTCCTCTGGGCTCCAAATGGCGCTCTTCACGGTCCTCTGGGAACCCTCACGGCAGCAAGCTGAGGCGGTCCTAACGCTCGTCTCCCTTGTTTCCCGTCTCCGCGTCCTTCACGGTCTCGCACCCAGTGTCCTGAGAACGTACTTCCTATATGCTCTCCAGTTGTCTTTTAGTCGCTTCAGCTAAGAGGCTAGATCTGGTCTCCACTACTCCATGCTGGCCAAGAGCAAAAGTCTTTCCGCATCTTCCTCGTTTATTTCTAGGTGTTTTATATTATTTTGTTGCTGCTGTTTAAAAATTATGTTTTATTGAGGCGCCTGGGTGGCTCAGTCAGTTAAGCATCTGGCTTCAGCTCAGGTCATGATCTCACGATTTGTGGGTTCGAGCCCCAGTTCAGGCTCTGTGCTGACAACTCAGAGCCTGGAGCCTGCTTCTGATTCTGTGTCTCCCTCTCTCTCTGACCCTCCCCTGCTCACACTGTCTCTCTCTGTCTCTCAAAAATAAATAAAATAAATTTTAAAAATTACGTTTTATAACTGTTGCTGGCATTATAAAAATGTAATTTTGTTAATTTTATGTCCAGCTACCTTGCTGTACTATCTTATTCTAATAATGTATCTGTAGGTCCTTTTGGGGTTTCTAAGTAGGTAATCATATTATTTACAAATGACAATTTTGTTTCTTTGTTTCTATTCTCTCACTGCACCAGCTAGCTCCCCTGAGGAAGTGTTGGATAGAAGCAGTAGTAGTGAGTAGTCCTTTCCTTATTCCTGATTTTAAAGGGACTATTTCACCATTAACATTCTACCATTAGGTGACATATTTTACCATTTAGAATGTTTGCTAGGGGCGCGTGACTCAGTTGGTTAAGTGTCCGACTTCAGCTCAGGTCATGGGCTTGCTGTTAGTGATTCAAGCCCTGTGTCAGGCCCTGAGCCTGGGGCCTGCTTCGGATTCTGTGTCTCCCTCTCTCTCCCCTCTGCTACTCACGCTCATGCTCTCTCAAAAACAAAACAAAAAGGAAAAGAATGTTTACTATAGGTTTTTGGTAAATAGCCTTATTCAGACTTAAAAATCTCTTCTTGTCGTGCTTGGGCAGCTCAGTAGGTTAAGCATCTGACTCTTGATTTTGGCTCAGGTCATGATCTAACGGTTTGTGAGTTCAAGCCCTGCCTGCGTCAAACTCCGTGGTGGCAGGGGAGACCCTGCTTGGGATTCTCTGTCTCCCCCTCTCTCTGCACCCTCTCCCCCTGCACTGGCCTGCATGTGTGGGCTCTGTCTCTCAAAATAAATAAATAAAACTTAAAAAAAAATTTTTTTCCTTTTCTTCTTGGTTTGCTTAGTACATTTATCACGAACAAGTATTAGCTTTTTATCAAATGATTCTGTATCTATTGTGATCACAATGTTTTCCTCTAATCTGTTAATGTGGTTTCACTTGACAGATTTTTCTTTCCTTTGTTTTTCCTTTTTTTTTTTTAATGTTTGTTCTTGAGAGACAGAGAGAGAGGGAGACACAGAATCTGAAGCAGGCTTCAGGCTCCACACTGACCGCACAGAGCCCGATGCAGGGCTCAAACCCACAAACTAAGAGATCATGACTGGAGCCGAAATTGACTCTTAACTGACTGAGCCACCCAGGCGCCCCTCAGTTTACTAGGATTTTGTTTCAGATTCTTGTTTCTATGTTCTGTGCTCTTTTAATCTTCTAAGATTAGCCTGTAAATTTCCTTTCATTTTTACTTTGTCTGGTTTTGGTATCAAACTTATTCTAGCCTGATGTAATGAATTGTAGAATTTGCCCTTTTTCTATTCCCTGGAAATTTTCATAAGCTATGAAATGATCCTTGATAAAAAGTTTGATAGCACTTGATAAAATCATTTGGATCTTGGGAGGGGGGAGCTTTATAATATGTATTTCATTCCTTGAATATTTATGAGATCATTTAGGATTTCTGTTGTTTACACTCACACACATATACGCTAAGTTCTGTTACAACGCTTGTTTTGAAAACACAGGTTTGTTCCAACACAGTTGATGTGCTAAGGAACAATTTGAGCATAACCTGAATTTCCTTACTTAAGCGCCAGTTCTGTCCTTAAGAAACAGTAGGTGAACCCAGAAAACTACCCAGCTGAACAAAGTGCCATAGGGATCCGTAACCGTACACACATACACACCTCGAACATCTCACGAGCAGCTGCGTCAGTTCACCGTGTGTGTTGAGCCAAACCCATGTCTGGGGCTGCAACCTTCTGTCCACCTTCACATACCTTGTACCATCTGCTAACAACCAGAAGCTGCAGCCCCTTCCCCCCCTGCCTCCCCCACACTCCGTGTGCACAGGAAGGGCGCCGTGGTGTGAATGGCGAAGAAAGAAAACTAAGAAGACACCAAGGTTTTGGTTTCGGTGACCTGATAGATGCTGCCACAATTTACCAAAAATGCAGGAGGCCGAGCAAGTGTGGGGAGGGGATGCGTTCCACCTCAGAGGACGCTTCAACTGCCCGAAGAACACTCAGGTGGGCTCCTGAAGTCAACGGCGCTCAGGGGCAGAAACAGAGCGGTGTAAAGGTGGCAGTGATTGAGGGGCGCCTGGGCGGCTCAGTCAGCTAAGCATGATCTCACGGTCCCAACATCAAGCCCCACGTAGGGCTCAGCACTGGGCGTGGAGTCTGCCTAAGATTCTCTTCCTCTGGCAGCTGTACCCTCCTGCTCGTGTGTGCACACTCTCTCTCTCTCTCTCAAATAATAAATAAAAATAAAGGTGATAGTGAATGAGATCACACAGCCCTGGGTAGCCTGAGGCACCTACAGAGCATCAAAGGAAGAAGAAGCAAAGGAAAAGACAGGAAGTGAATGGCCAGAGATGGTGGAGGGTAACGGGGAAGGTCCATCATGTAAGCCACGGGAGGAGGGAGTTTTGAAAATGAGTGGTCAGCATGTAATGGCTACCAGTCGCTGACGGTTTCCCTGGTCAGATACTATCTCACACTTAGTCCTCACGGCCATCCCGAGGTGTAGGTAATGGCGCACACATTCCGTTCAAAAAGGAAACAGGCTCAGGTTTGTTACACAAGTTGATTAGTCACGTAAACAATACAAACTCCCGTTTCCTTTTCTCCGATGCTGGAGTTGACCCTGCCGAGCTACGTGGTCTCAGTAGGAAGGCAGAGCCAGGTTTAAGAAGTTGAGGAGGGAATGGCAGATGAGGACAGGGAGACAACACTGCGGTGGCAGGGGGGTGGGGGAGAGAGCGAAGCAGATTGTTTGGACAGGCGGAAGCTACGGGAACAAGGTGATTTTTGTTTCAGGGTGAGGCCGATAGGAACATTCACTTGTTCATCCAGCAGTCATTTACACGTACTAAACATTTACTTCTGGGCACTGAGGATCTAACAGGAGGAGCCAAGGTCCCTGTCCTCGTGAAGTTTCCATTTTAGTGGGCATGGCCCGCAATAAGCAAGCCCTTGATAGATACATCATTGTGCATGGAGGTAGGTTCTACTCAGCACAGGCAAAGCGGGGAGGGCTTAGACAGTCACTGGGGGAGAGCAGGGGCCCAGGAGAGGTCTCTCCATCCAGGAAGTGACATTTGAGCAGCCCCCTGGTCTTGTGGGTCTTGAGTAAGTGAATGCCGTGATCTCTTTGAAAAAGGTAGCAGAGAGGGAAGGGGCGAGGAAGATGCCTGTTTTTCATCAGGAACAGGCCCAGGGCCCGGCCTTGGTGGTGAGGAGACCTCCTCTTCCTCTGGGCCCCGAGGACTGGCTCTGAGGGCGGGTGTCAGGAGAGGGACGGGCACACCAGAGGAGGCCCTGTGGACAAATGAGGCAAAGGATCCAGAGTAGCACTAACGGGTGGAATCAGGAAGGGTAAATCCCGATAAGCGCGGATGATGCTGCGCATCAGAGCGCAGGGTCCGAGGTGGGGGTGCCGGCATCGGTTTCAGAGGAGGAGCGGCCCTCGTGGCACCAACGTCCAGACATCAGCTGTTCCTCCGACAAAGGTTTCCAGCACCGGCTGTCTCCACAAACCTTAGAGTTAGGCCCACTTAGCTTCAAGGTCATTTTTGCTACCAACTGACCTCAGGCAAGTTACTTAATCTCTCTCAGCCTGTTTCCTCATCTGAAAATGAGGATAATAGTATCCACTTCGTAATGCTGCCGTGAGGGAGAAATGGAATATGGTTTGGGCAGCCCCCGGTCACCTCCTGTCACAGATCTAACCCCTGACCCCAGAGGTGGCCCCCCGCAGCTGTATTTGGACGGTACACTTCTTGAGACTGCACTCCTGGGAAACAGGTAACATAGAATTGGGTACAAGCTTCTGATCCGACCTGCATTGCCCACCTTCCCAAAGCACAGCATGGTCATGGCAGAAACGTCACCTTGCCTTCTGTCTTAGCAGGTACTGTTCCCCACAGCCAGTGATGTTCCATTGTTGAGAAACTGGGGTGTGTCTGTATGTGTGTGTGTGTGTGTGTGTGTGTGTGTGTGTGTCCATGCACAGCCGGGGTGAGCAGAGCTTCCTGGCAGCCCCTTCGTTAGCCAGATGGACAACAAGAAGAAGGTGAACCGAGCTCTTTCCCTGATGCCCTGTGACCTCAGGGATCACATACCCCTGTCAGTGTCACAAGCAAGGGCAGAAGTCCAGGCATCACATAGACCAGGTCACACTGTGTCCTCTCACTTTGAGGTCAGGTTCATTCTCGCGCTACAGTGTTTGTGGAGGAAGCAACGCGCTTCATGCTTGGAGGGGCATCGTCCCCGAGTGTGAGTCTGGACTCCAGCCGTGTCAGGGGGGGCTCTGGAAACTAAGAGGCAGCCAGAGCTCCAACGAGGAAGTGGAAGGGGGCCAACCCTGGGCGGGGGGCTCGGGAAAGACGACCCCATGGAGGGGACGGAGCAGGGGACTGGAGAGAAATGCAGGGGCAAGTCTGCACCTCTCGGTCACCTCTTCAGGTGTCTGGGCTTTTCTAGGAGGGGCTGGGGTGTCAGAGCCCCCACGGGTTCCCCGTCCCCTCTGCAGGCCCCAACCCACAAAAGCCACGGTGGCCTGCTGCCCTGGCTACTCTAGAGTCTCAACTTAAAAAAATTTTTTAAGGGGCGCCTGGGTGACTCAGTCGGTTAAGCATCCAGCTTCAGCTCAGGTCATGATCTCACGGTTCATGGGTTCAAGCCCCACGTCGGGCTCTGTGCTGACAGCTAGCTCAGAGCCTGGAGCCTGCTTCAGATTCTGTGTCTCCCTCTCTCTTTGACCTTCCCCTGCTCACGCTGTCTCTCTCTCTCTCTCTCAAAAATAAAATAAAAAACATAAAAAAAATTTTTTTTAATTTTTAATGTTTTTATTTTTGAGAGAGAGACAGAGTGTGAGCGGGGGAGAGGCAGAGAGAGAAGGAGACAAAATCCAAAGCAGGCTCCAGGTCCAAGGTGTCAGCATGGAGCCCCACATGGGGCTTGAACTCACGGACCACGAGATCATGACCTGAGCTGAAGTCAGATGCCCTACCAACTGAGCCACCCAGGGGTCCCTGGAGTTTCAACTTCTGATTTCTTCCAAAGCAAAGAAGGAACCCGCCTCCCACGTGGCATCTCCGGCCTGAGGAAACACAGACTCAGGGATACAGGGCTGAGGACACATAGCCAGGGGCAGTGATGTCACACACCCTCCCCCTGCCCTCCTCGGGCAGTGGTTTCCCAGGAGGTGGGATGAGAGGGCTGACCGCAGTCATATTTTACAGAATCAATAGAAGATAAGCCCTTTAATTTTTTGTTCTTTGAAAAAATAAACCTCAGTGGATCTTTCTTCCCCAAAGATGCGGCCTTTAGAAAACAGCAGTCCCTGTGCTTTTTTTATAAGACACAATTTCAAAAACATATTTCCACAAAAAGAACTTTTGTTCATAAAAATGATTGATCTTTGATGGCCCCACATCAGCCTGTGTCAAGTCCAGAAACGGTGTCACGTGAACAAAAGGAGAGGCCTGAGGAAGCCCCGTGCCCTGCTCCGTCTCCTCACCCCACAGCTGCCCCCTGTGCCCGCTCTGGGTCTGCTGGCCTCCGAGCATCTGTCTGTGTCCCTCTTTATGACACCCCCAGCACGTCATCTGTGCCCACTCTGCCCATTTCTGCGGCATCTGTCAGCCTCTCTCTCCGACGACCCCTGGAGTGTCAGGAGGAACAAGAGGTCTGTGTGTCTGTCCTGTCACTTGAGCAGCTGGTGGGGCTTCCTTTTTCCAGGAATAGCTGCCATTGGGATGCTTTCCAGGTCAAGGTTACCTGGAGCTGGGTGGTCAGGGCCACAGGCCCATCTGCCATGGTCTGTGGTCAATAGGCAAGAAATGACAGGTGAGGGCCCTGGAGACCAGGCCAGTCCCCTCAGGAGATGTCACCGAAGACTCGGTATCCCCGGGGAACAGACTGGTGGCACGTAACCTTCGACGTAGGCGTGTTCGGGGTTGAGAAGAAAGAGGGACATTGAGCCCAGAAGAGGCTGGCTCCGGCTGCCGCGGCCCACACCAGGCCAGACTCAGGCGAGGGTGCTGCTGGTCCGCCTGTGAACGGGCAAGGAGCCAAAGAGAAAGATGAGGGTGGCAGGGGACTCTGTCTGGCCATTGGCCCCCACGCCCAGTGGGGGTGGCAGCTCCCGGCCTTCCTAGCAACTCCTCTCCGTCACAGCCCCTTGGGAAAACCTCCAGTCCTGTTGCCCCAAGCCCACCAAGCAAGTCCCCGTCTGCATGTCATCCTGAGTGTGACGCGTCATCTCAGTGTTACTCGGCCCGAGTCTGAGCCGTCCACACTGAGAATGAGGGACTCATGACAACACCACTTCCTGCCAACCCCACAGGGTCCTCCGTGTGTACGTGCGCTGGGTGTTTCTGGGTGTGTATTTTTGGGAGTGTGAGCATCTCCAAAAATGTGGCACAGGCCCGTAAAAGCCGCTGAGCCAGGCGTGTTGAGATGGGGATACCAGCTTGGCCATGGCCTCTGTGCTGGGCTTGGCATGCGGAAGTGAATAAAACACAGCCCCAGCCTCCCAGATCCCCCACAGTCCGCTGGGAAGGCCGTTCCGTGGGCATCTCATGCCTGTGCAGAGGGATCAGCGCCTGGCGGTGGGGAGGGCGCAGTTCAGGGAGCGGCTCAGCACAGCCTGTGGGGGAAAGGGTGGGAGACCGCAGCTTCCGGCTCCCAGGCTAGAGGACGGTGCATAACGGGGTGGGGGGCACCTAGCGGGGGAAGAAGATGGGTTCAGTAGCTCGGGGCTCACGGAAAGTGCCGCCACGCTGGTGGGCCACCAGGTGAAGATGCGCAAATTAGAGCCTGCTGCGTGGATCCGGAACTTGCTGGAAGTCCAGGGGGGCAGGGCAGCTTTAGGAGTCACTGGGCACAAGCAGTGCTTGAGCACAAACAAGTAGAGCAGGTGCCCAGTACTGTGGAGAACAGAGGGGACAGGGGCCGAGGAGGGAGCCCTCCCACATCGCCCTCTGACAGGTGAGGGAGGGAGAGGGACGGAGAAGGCGTGAGCAAAGCAGCTGAACAAAATCCAGGAGAGAATGGCATCACCGAAGCTAAGTGACGAGTGTGCCGGGACAGAGCGCTCAACTGCGCACATGCGTCAGGGGCACGTGTGGACCGGCCAGCCAATCTCACACCAGGGGATGTTTGTGCTTCCCTGCCAACGTGCACCTGCGTGCTTGGGGTGCCCACCTCTGCAGGCTCAGCCGGCGGGAGAAGTCCTGGCGGGGCCCCTTCGGAGTGGGGCTGACCATGAGGACGCACACACCGGCGAGGATCATGCAGGTGGGCACGGCGCCGATGAGGACCTTGAGGGCCACCACCACCTGCTCCGTCTGCTCACAGGCTCCGGCCTCATACCCCGCAAACCTGGAGACACATGCGTCCAGCTCAGATCTCACGAGCCTGGCTCCCTGCAGGAGGGGTCCCGGAAACCCCACCCCCACACTACCCCGAACTCTGGATTCACTTCCTGGCCAGACCAGCCTCACCACGGTGGAAGGGAGAGTTGAGGGAATGAGCTGGCCAGGGAGGAGATCAGACAGAACTAAGAATGTGGGGTACGGCCCCCAAGAAAGGCCCCTCTCAGTCATGTGCACAGAGAACCTGGGGCAGGTGGTTCCCCTCCACTCTCCAAAGAGCAGAGCTTGGGTCCCTGATTCATGGGGGGCCCCTGGTCCATTAGGGTGGAGAGCTAACCCTGCCCTAGTCCGTCCACTCCATTAGTCTTTCATGCTTCTAGGACAGTCCCACCCGGGGACTCACTCCAGACTGAGAGTGGAGATGCCCAGGGCGCCTGCGCCAGAAAGCTTGGTGAAGAAGACATAGGATGAGTAGAAGATGGTCTCCAGGCCTGGGCCATGCCGGTGCTGCAGCTGGAAGTCATCCACCACGTCTGGAAGCATGGACCTGGGGGAAGGGGCTGCAGAATTACCCCTCGTATCCCCTTGGCCGCCATCAACCTGAGAGCTCTCTGGGACAGAGACCAAAGTGGATTCATCCTTGGGTTCCTGCTGCCCAGGGCCAGGACTGACCTGCAGAGAGCCAGGCATATGTGTGCTTGCCTTTCCTCCCTCCCCCCAGCACCGCTGCCCCCCAGCACCGCTGTTCCTGCTGTCTGGTGCTCTTTCAGGAGAGCTCCGGCTATTGGGCTGGTGACCGCCATCTCAGCATGTGGGCGAGCCCTACCCAGCACAGGCTTGGCCTGGGGGGCCAGGACAACAGGTGGATGTGGAAGAGGGCATACCCATTAGGAAGGACATGGAGCCCCCGCCCACTCCCCTTACCCAGCCTACCAAGGTAGCAGCAAGGACACAGAAATGCTCATGCCAGATACAAAGGCCACCACATAAGCCACAGGTGCTGTGGGCACAGCAGCCAACAGGATTGCAAAAGGCACCACCACCTGGGGAGACAGAGATACAGCTGATCCCTCCACCTGCCCCTGACTTGCTCTTTCATTCCCACACTCACCCGTCTTTACTAATGACCCCTGCGCCTGGTCCTCGGCAAGGGATTTAAAGACAAGCAAATACAGGTCAGCCCAGCCAGGAAGCTGAGGCTCCAAGGCCACTTCCCTGACCCCACCACCTTCCCTGCAGCCACCCCGGCTCTTGCTTCCTGCCTCACTCACACAGATCCCAAAGGCTGATGTCTTCTTCCCAAATCGTTGTAGAACCCACTCCCACAGTGGGGTGCTCAGAACAGCTGAGACCTGTGGACAGAATCAACCCAGCCTGGGCCATGCTGCCGATGCCTTTACCCACCCAGGTTCCAGAAGCCGGGGCGTTTAGGTGGGATGCTTGAGCCCGACTTTGCCCCCAGGCTAGAACCAGTGGCTGTGAACTTTATGACCCCAGCCCCAATCCCACCCTCTGCCTGAGTGCAAGCGACTAAGATCACAGCAGAGCCCAGAATGTTGACCAGAATTCTGGCTACGTATGTCTTGTCAAGAACCACACAGTTCCCCAACTCAGGTCCCTGAGTGACCTTGCCTCCGCCACCTCAGGACCACTCACCAGGATGGTTAGCACCACGCCCTGGACATGGTCGTGTAGCCGGGAGGCATGCGTACAGAACAGGACCAGGTAGCTCTGCTCCACCTGAGGAGGCCAACGGGAGGCAAGCATGCACAGGGAACGGCAGGAACTCAGAAGTCAAGGGCAAGGCCTAGATCTCAAGTCTGGCCTCGTCTTTGGGACCTTGAATACTGGATGCTGCTGCCATCGTGGAATCCCCTCCCCCAAAAGGACACTTAGCCCTCACACAAGGATCAATACCATTCCTAGTCCATCCTCACCCTTGCCTGGCTAGTGGACCTCACCATATGGATTGATGGATTGATAGCTTCCTAGCATCGGGACCCTGACCTTCCCAGCCCCACAAGCTCTGTCCGGGTCTCTCTCCTCCCTGCACCAAACTCTCTAGGCCCTGTGCCAGTCATCATTTCTCCCTATTAAAGCCTCGCTCTGGTTGGAGGAGCCGAGAAGCCGAACCTGAACATACGCAGGGGCAGGAGGTCTAGAGCCAAGGCCAGAGGTTACCTGAATGGCTGCTGAGATGAACAGGAAGGAGATCACCAGCTTCAGGTAGGGCAGGTGCCGGACGGTGAGCGCCAGCCCAGCCAGGAAGCTCAGGCCTGGGCCTGAGCCTGGGACAGAGGAGTCTGCCATACGGGAAAGTGACACTTTGGCTTGGCAGAGTTCAAAACCCAAACCCACACCCCAGTGGAATCCTCTCCCAGCCTCTGCTCCCCACACCCTGACTGTACCCCCTTACCTGGTCTCTCCTTCACCCCCAGGCAGAGCAAACAGCTGCACACAGGGTAAGTCACGGCAACCACAGCGGCTGCAGTGGCGTAGAGCCGAGTCTGTGGGACAGGACAGAACTCGGGTGGGGGTGATGTCTCCCACTTGTGGAAGCGGGGACTCCCCAATGGGGGCAGAGGGACCCTCAGTCCAAGCCCAAGGACGCTGGGTGCCCCTCCTCCCAATCACCAGAGCAGGAGATGGAGATCTCAGGCTCAGAACGGTCCTTCTGCTGCCCCTGTGCCTCCTGCATGAATAGGAGGGCATCCATGCCACCAAGGCTCTGAGCTCTCCCTCTCTTTCTCTCTCATTTTTAAAGGCAAACGTTCACTGCTGGGACTTCTGCGTGCTAGACCCTGAGGTTACAGTGATAAGTGACTCCTGCCTCGAGTATGGCAGACAGACGCGTGAGCCAAGAGTTACAGCAGTGTGACTCACGATGACACAGGCACATGTCAACAACAGAAATGGTGCTACCTGTCACCCAGGGGAAGATACACCAGTAATGAAATACATGTAGACATGCGCGGAGTAACAGTCACCTGCTGCAGGATAGGGGCTGCCTCTGGGGAAGGGAAGAAAGGAGGCGGACCCGGCCTCGCCTGGGTGGGCTCAGCGCAGCGGCACAGGACCCCACAGTCAGGAGGGTGCTGGGGTAGGCGTTAATGCTGTGCTGTCACTGTCTTGAAATGCTTGACCATTTTATCTATGAATTCGTAAGTGAAGTCTGGTGGGAGTTCAGCATGAAGTACCTGGAGCTTTGTGCTTTGGCTCATGAGGCTCCGCCTCCTGGGAGCGGCCTCTCAGCCTCCTGCTTCCCATTCCTTTGCACTTTAGGCCAGGCCAACCCTGTCACCGGCACCCAGAGAGTGACTCGGTACCTTTGGGGAGGGGGCCTGGACATGCATGTGGGCGGAGTCAGCCTGGGAGGGGCAGGACCACCACTTCTGGCCCTTGGCTGGCAGCATTGAGGGCAACTTGGTGGGGCCCCTCAAGCACCAGGACCCAAAGAATCCCTCCGTTAGGGCAGTGGGCCGTGGGAAGGACAGACTGACTGGCTTCCCTGCTCTCCCTGGGTCCCTGTGTTTTCACTTTGCACTGTACACAGGCAATTTTGTAGCTGGCCCTGCAGGTGGGTCTGGGGTTGGATACACGGGTCTTGACTGTCATGTTCTCTTAAGTGGGCGCTGGGCCGTGATGTGGTAACTATTCTTCTACCATTGATTCTCAAACCCTGGTGCAGGACGGAATCCCCGGAAGGCTTGTTCAAATATAGACTGCTGTCCCCCTCCCAAAATTTGTGTTTTTTTAAAAATGTTTTTAATGTTTTATTTATATTTGAGAGAGACAGACAGACAGAGTGCGAATGGGGGAAGGGGAGAGAGACAAGAGACATAGAATCCGAAGCAGGCTCCAGGCTCAGAGCTGTCAGCAGAGTCTGACGGGGGGCTCGAACCCATGAACCATGAGATCATGACCTGAGCCAAAGTAGGACGCTTAACCAACTGAGACACCCAGATGCCCTCCCTACCCCCAAATTTGTAAATCAGAGAGGGGCCCAAGATTTTGCCTAACAAGTTTCCGGGTGATGCTGCTGCTGCTGTCCAGGGACCACACTTTGAGAACCATAGCTGTATAATTTTTTTGTAAATCTGACAGATTTATTAAACGAGCTGGCAAACAAGAATGATGGAGAGAAAACCAAACCCGGGGAGGAGCAGCCTGTGCCAGGACCTGAAGGTGAGGGCCACCTTTACAATGTTCACCTGGCTGTGCTGGGGGGAGGGTTGCAGGCTGGAGTGCTGTGTGGGAGGCTGATGCAGCACTGGGGTGACCAGGGAGGTGGTGGTGGCACGGGCCAGGATGGGGCAGTTGGGGGTGCGAGGTCATGAACCGATTCCAGATCTGGGGCCTAAACCATGGATAGGATTCGGTAGTGGGTTGGGTGGGGGTAATGGTTGGAGAGAGAGGAGTAAATGGTGGCTCCCAGGGCTCTGCTGGACAATGCTATCATTTGCTCAAGGGAAAGATAGTTGAACTTGATGGATAAAATAGATGCACGTCCCTTAGTTGCTGAAGAGAGATCTGATTTGCTAGAGAGGACAGGGGACTGCTCCCAGGTCTCCCCTGTCCTTGCACACTGAGGGTGTGGCTAGGGGGGCACATATTCAGAGCTGGGTGGGACAGGGCACAGGAGGGGTTTCCCTCTGAACTCTGCAGGGACACCAGACCCTCTCCCCTGCCCCTGCCTCTGCCCATGGCCCCTCTTCACCCCTCACCTCTCCTGCTGGTCTGCTTTAGCGGGACAGGGAGACGAAAAGCCAGAGGAGCCGGAGGGAGCGAGATTGGAGCGACCACAGGGTGGTGTGGCACTCACTGCGTCGGGGGAGACGGTGACTGGTCCGGGGAGCGAGGTGTCCTCGCACCTGTGCGGCCCGTGGGCGCCCAACACGATGAGCCCGTGGATGGCGGCTCCCATCAGCGTTCCAGCCATCTCCATGGTCATCCCTGGGGCAGAGTGGGGCCAGGTGACGAGCGCTGGCGGGCCCAGGGATGGCGGCCTCCCGCCTGATCCCATGCCTGCACTCACGGTACGCGGTGGCCGAGTCCCGCTCCTTCGGGCTGGGCGTCAGAAGCATGGTGAGGGCCGTGTAGGGCACCTGCAAGAACTGGGCGCCCGGGCGGGGCTCAGGCTGGCTCCCTCGGCCCAGACGCAACCTCTGGGGACCCCGGGCCCTCCCCAGCCCCCGCAGCAGGCTGGCACAGCCAGCTGATCCCCTGTAGTCCAGAGGAAGGGACATAGGTGCGGGCAGTGGGGTCCTCGGGGACCCCTACCCTCTCCCCTCCACACAGACTTCACAGTGGCCACCGCCCGCTCCGGGGTTCCGGGAGGCCAGGCGGGGGGAGGGGAGCCACTTGCTTACCGTGGCCAGGGCCTGGAACAGAGAGTAGAAGGTGGTGTACCAGAGGCCCCGCAGGCTGGTGAAGGGGGGCAGGAACCACAGGAGGAAGTAGGCGGCGGTGATAAAGGGGATACAGCCCAGCACCCTGTGGAAGCACAGCCGAGGTGGGCACCAGGACAGGGGCACACTACGGGCAAACTTGGAACAACCACACTCCTCTGGGCAGAAGTCCTCTGTCCCTAAGAGGGGTCCTGGGCGGGGGCTGATGCAGTGTGCAGGAGGCTGGCATGTGGCCCGTTGGCTACAGAACTCTGGGGCCACTCCCTGTATCCGGGCCTCCAAGGCCTCCAGCCCACCCTGGCCTCAAATAGACCCCTGGACTCAGCCTGGGAGTCTTAGAGGCTTTGTGCAGCCTAGCACCACCTGGTAAGGGACAGCCCCCAGGAATGTCTCTGGACTCCTGCAGGGCTCGTCCTGACCTGGTCCTGTGCCAGCGCCTGTTATGGTCCTGTCCTCCAACCAGCCACTGGCTTTCCAGGGGGGCCGGGAGGCAGGATCTGTGGGGCTGTGGGGCTGCTCACCAGGGCATGAGTCGTCCAGACCCGGTCCTCCGACTTCTGTTGATGAAGAACCCAGCCACAGGGTCGGCAGCCGCCCCAGACACCTTTCCTCCCAACAGGACAAGTGACACCTGGGCAGCGGGGATCTGAAAAGCACAGGTCCAGGGACAGCCGAAGCCCCGCAGCGTCAGAGAGGGGCGTCTGGGCCTGCCCACCTGCCAGGAGAAAGTGCTGGCAACCGGCAGGGCCACCGTGCAACGGCCTATTTGGTCTCTTTCCAGGGACACAAATCCAGGAGGCTCGACGGGCACCCTGCACTAGTGAAGAGAGGGGCCAGGGGAGGAGTGGACGGTCACACACTGGCACATTCCCATTATCACTCATGCCCAGTCACTTCTGGAGGAGGCTTGGGGACCCTCATCTGAGGTGACTCTGTGCAAGAAGGGTGACAGAAGTAGGCTTTTTGTTTCACAATGCAAATGTTTTATTCACTTTTCTGATTACATAAGTGACGCATTCGTTATAAAAACATTCACATAGTACAGAAAAATACTGAGCAAAGCTCATCTGAACGGCCCCCCCCCCCCCTGCCATCCTGAGACAACTGGCAGAGCATTTTGGTGATCATCTTTCCAGGATTTTTTATGTGCATTCAGAATTTATAATTTTACCTAAATGAGATCATATCAGTGTCATTAAAAAAAATCACCGGTACATTAGAAATCTTGTTTCTGCTTCCCCTCTGTCCTCCACCATTTCCTCCTTTAGCCAACATCAACAGCCTGTGGACACCTTCTGTAATGTATTTTCTCCATGCTTGTATTTTATTTTATTTTTTAAATGTTTTCATTTATTTTTGAGAGAGAGAGAGACAGTGCGAGCAGGGGAGGGTCAGAGAGGGAGGGAGACAGAGAATCTGAAGCAGGCTCCAGGCTCTGAGCTAGCGGTCAGCACAGAGCCTGACGTGGGGATCGAACCCACGAACCGTGAGATCGTGACCTGAGCCGAAGCCAATGCTTAACCGACTGAGCCACCCAGGCGCCCCTCCATGCTTGTATTTTAATCATGTATCGTCAGTATTTATACATACTCATGTACCTGCATATACGGGGCACGTCTTTGTTTTGGTAAAATGGGATCAATTTGGATCCTCTTTTCTCACGGCAACTTTTCTCACTTGACGGTACATCATGGAATTCCCTCCAAATCAACTGGTATAGATCTAGCTCATTCTTTGGAATGGCTACACAATAGTCCATTATGTGGATCTTGCACAACTTATACAACTACTTCTGTATTGTTGGGCATTCATATTATTTCCTGATTTTTCACTACAAACAGCCTGCAATGAACATTCTCAAGAAGGTTGCCCTCAAAGGCATTTGGCTTCCTGTCAGGTTTGGGACAGAAGTGCCATCTACCAAGGGATGTACAGGTAGGGGTGAAAGAACTGGGTACCAAGGAAGATGGGGGGCCCTGCGCTGCCGTCCACACTCACCTGTGCCACATCGAGCAGGAAGAGTTGCAGGTAAAAGGCTGTGGCGCTGGAGGCCACCTGGTTGGGGATCCCGCCAATGCCATAGCACACCTTGGTACAGAATGAGAGGTGACCAGCTCTGCTGTCCTGGGGGGAGACATAGGAGCTAAGCCTGCCACCTGCACGCACGCGCGTGCACACACACACAGAGTTCCCCACACCCCCTGACCTCCATAAGCATCCTGAGGTCCCTATGTCTGGAGGGCTTTTCCAGTAACCTCTCAGTCCTAACTTGCCCTAAATCATCTTAAAAGGAAGTGAGACAGAGGGAAAAAAAACCCGTAAACCATGACCTCTCAAAGATTCCACAGTGGAAATTCTTCCCTATACTTCCCTCTCTGCGCTTCCGGCTGCAGTCCGTTTTACTTTGAGTCAGCAAGCCAGAGGGAACTGGGGGGTCAGGAGGCCCCCAGCTTTGCCACTGACTCCCGGTGTGACCTTGAATAAATCACTGAATCTCTCTAAGCCTCGCCTGTCAAATGGAATATTTCTGCCTACTTCCAGAGTTGTTTTGATGAGCAAATGAAGCCCAGTGTTATTTGCTCCAGGAGCTGATGGTTTAATGTTCAGGGTGTCTGCCAGCCATTGAACCACTGGGACCTGAAATCAGCCGTGGCGAATTTATAGCACAGATATCAGCAAAGACTACATCTCTGAGTTGCTTTCCTTCTTTTCCTGGGGAGACTGTTCGCCAGCCCACCACTGAAATAGAGCAGTTTGTGACTCCAAATGTGTGTGTATCTCACAAGCCCTAAGCGATGCAGTGAACTCCAGACTGGAATATTCGACTGCCCACTCAGAGCCCCACATGGTTGCCTACCCGGCATTTCAGCTTAGCATGGTCCAAACACAGCCCCGATTTCCACCATTGTCTAAATCAACTCCTAACCCTATTGTCCCTATCGCATTAAACAGCATCGATGTCCACTCAGCAGATCAGGCCACAAACCTAGGAGCCCTTGGTTTCTCTTTCCCAATCCCCCTACCAAATCAGTGGCCTCCTTGGTGGCTTCCCTGTTTCTGCTCTTGTTCCCTACTGTCCACTCCCTATCCAGTCGTGATAAATTTGATTGTGTCTCATCTCTGCTTAAAACCCTCCAACAGCTTCCCATTGCAGTTTGAATAAAATTCGGTGTCCTTCCCAGGTAGCCTACAGAAACCCACAGGATCAGCCCTCCCCACCTTCCCACCTTACGTCAGATAGCTCTCCTCAACCATGGTAGCTTCCTTGATATTCTTCAAAATGACCGTGTCCACTGCCACCTCAGGGCCTTTGTACTTCCTGTTCCTTCTGTCTAGAAGGCTCTTCCTCTGAGCCTTTGCAGAGCTGACTCCTTGCCACTCAAGTCTAAGCCTGAATGTCAGCTGAGAGAAGCCTTCCCTGACTACCCACGTCTCTCTCTCAACTATACTTACTACCTGATCTGTTCTCCTTTATTTCCTGCCTCTCTGCACAAGAATATAAACTCTCTGAGAAGATGCACTGTAATTTTTTATTCACCACCATGTCCCCAGTACCTAGAACAATGTTTGGCATATGCTCAATATGTATCTGTTGAAGAAATAAATGCCATGAAGACACTATGTAAAAGGCTGTTTCTTCAAAAGATGCTGGGAATCCTTCCTTTTCATCCTATGCTTGGCCACGTGAGGGGGAGTGGAGAGGACTATGACCTCACTCATTTTAGTATCTGCAGGACACCCCACATGGGCCCTTCCGAAGGGAAGTTCTTGCTTGATAAGGGTTTATCATATACTTTGCACACTCTTCCTATTCATGGAAGAAAACCACACAGGATGCGATCTTTCCTGACATTGGTGTGAACATTATTTCAACTTCCAGAAAATTTTAGTAACAGGCAGAATCCAACATGATAGCCCCACCTCACCCCATGTGACTCCTGTTTCCCCCTGAACACTCCTGGCAAGCTTCTGTCACATAGGAGTCACTTGAAAGATAGATCCCAGCTGAAACTATCTTGGAACCTTGAGGATGACAGTCTCCTAAGCTTTTCCCAGTTAACTGGGAACTGAGCACCAGTTTTGTGCTAGATGAACTTGGAGTCACTTTCTGCCTGCCACTTCTAGCCGTTTGAGGCAGGGCAAGGTATTTAAACGTGGCTGGGCTTCATTTCCTCATGTGTGAAACGAGGTAAAAAAAACACACACCTGGGAGACTTGTTAGGGGCATTAAATGCTGGCACTTCAGTTTTCCCTCTTGCCATTAAACTCACCCCAAGTTTCCCTGCGAAATGAGGGTCCCCAGGGGGACTTCCCTATCTCAATTTCTTGGGGGCCACAAATCCTCTGATCTGAGGCGTCTGAGAGTAAGCACTGAGTCAACAAAGGGAACCCAGGTGGCCAAGTGGAGCCACGGCGGAGGCACTGCGCATGGAGCACCGTGCGCTCAGCAGGGAGCTGACCTAACCCTCTCTACACCGCCGGGCATGCGCCCCGCCCGGCCACGCAGGAGATGAGGAAAGACAGAGCACCCCTGCCCTCCCACCTGCCCTCTACCCTCACTGGGGTGCCTGGCTGCCAGAAGTCCTATGGGGGGGGGTGGGCAGTGGCGGGGGTGCAAGAGGGCCTGGTGCCAGGTTTTGAGAGGCTGCTGAGCCTGCACCCTGTGCCAGGAGCCTGGGGTGGGAGGCAGCCTCTCACACACACCTGGAAGTCCCACCTGTCCAGGGTGCGGGGGCGCCCCGGGAGACCTGGGGTGTAGACAAGAGCGCTAGACTGGGAATCGGGAGCCCAGGGACGGGCCCTGGTCCCGCCAGCCCAGCTGAGACGAATCCAGCAGGTCACTTCACTTGTCGAGGGCGCCCGAGTGCAGACCCACCAAGGGGTGGGGGGTGTCGGAGACCTGGAGCCCCGGGGCCCCGCGCCCCTTCCCTCCGCCTCCCTCGCGCAGCCCCAGCTCCCCGCGCGCCCTCGCCCTGCGCTCACCGAGCCGCGCTCCGACGTGCGCGCTTCCGGCTGCGGCGGCGGCGCCGGGACGGTCGGGACCCCGGGCACTCGGGGGGACGAGGCCATGGCGCGTGGCAGCTCCGCCCGCGGCCGCCGCGCTGCGCGTTATCGCCCGGCCGGCGCCCCGCGCCCCGCGGGGAGGGCGGCCCCGCGGCCGAGTGGGCGCGGCGGGGGGCGGGGGCGCGCGGGGCGGCGGGAAACCGCGAAGGGCGGTCCTGGAGCCCAAGTTCGCGGGGGCGGGGGGCGGCCGGGAAGACCCCCGGGACCGCTTTTCTCGGGGAAGGTCCCGGAGAGGGGGAGGGCCGGCGGCGGTTCGCGCTCAACACCCCCTGCTAAATCCTGGAGGCGAAAGTCGCCAGATGAATTTATTTGGGAAACGAAGCTATAGAATGGACTTGTTTAGATTGATTGTGGCTGAGAGGCTGACAACCTGTCAAATTTTACACACGACGCCTGAAGCACACGCTGTCCAGCCTCACACCTGTGCGGTGGCACAGCCACGCAGCCACGTTCCGGCCGGTGAATGGCTGCGGAGCAGTGTACAAAGCGTCTTCCAGAAAAGTCCTTACAAGGGAAGGGGTCACATCACACACTGAAGGTCTGCACCACAGACCTGAATGTAAAGGTTAAAACTATAAACCACCTCGAAGAAAACAGGAGCAAATCTACACAACCTGGGTTAGACAGCTGGTTCTTGGGACACCACAAGCTGCACTGTATCTAGATGAACAACTGTGCTGCAAACAACGCAACAAGTGAAAAGATAACCCACTGAATGGGAGAAATATCCCCAAATCATAAAGGCTGGCACTGGAAAATACAAAGAATTCTTAAACTCAATAAAACATTTAAAAATGGGCAAAAGATTTCAAGAGATACACTTCTCCAAAGGCAGACAAAAAATAAGTACACGAAAAGACGCTTATGTCATGAGGGAAATACAAAATTACAAGATCCTACAGCACTGCACGGCTGGGACTGCGCAGGATGCGGAGGAATCACACACTGCTTGTGGGCACCTAAACCGGGGCAGGTGCTATGGAAAACCTTGGCAATTCTTCAAAAAGTTAAACATGGAATTAGCATGTGACCCAGCAATTCTTCCTAAGTATATATACCCTAGAAAAAAAACATGCTCACACAAAAATCCGAACACAAATGTTCACATCAAGATTACTTAAAATAACCAAAAAGCGAAAACAACCTAAATGTTCCTTAACTGCTGGATAAATAAAACGTGGTAGGTATATCCATACAGTGGACTGTCATTCTGCAATAAAAAGGACACGGATGAACCTTGGAAACCTTCAGTGGAAGGACAGGAAACTATGTACTCTAGGATTCCATGTACACACAATGTCCAGAATAGGGCAGTCAGTGGACAGTGTAGAACTGAGGGTAGGGAGTATCGGGTTTCTCCTAGACATGAAAACATTCTAAATTAGACTGTGGTGATCCCGTGGCTATACTACAAGCCACCGAATTGTACAATTAAAGGTGTGTGTCTCTTCCCCTCTTCCCACCGGATGAAATGCGAATGTGGTGACCGGGGCTTGGGCAGTTGCCTTGAGACCCGGGGAGAAGTGATGGTACTCAGAGACAGAACACAGGGGTCTGACCTTTCATGAAGTGGTTCTACCAGCCCTGAATTGCTTCCATCTGAATTCTGGATGGAAATAAATAACATTTTATTTTGTAAGCCACTATTAGATTTTGTCACAGCTAACTATAATCCTAAAGTATATTCCACCCAGTCTAAAGCAAATCATTCCATTTTCTATGCCTCAACTCTTTTTTTTTTAAATTGAGGTATAACCGACAGAACAGTAAACTAGTTTCAGGTGGACAAAGTAGGGATTCATTATTTGTATATACTGCAAAATATGCCTCGATTCCTTAACCTACAAAATGGGTACCTTCTGCTTCCCTGACTGCAGCCTTATCAACAGTGAAAGAATAATTAGAAGATGCATGTGCTAAATATTTAATTCTTTCAAAACTAAAACTCAAGCTGAAAGTTCTTTGAATAATCTACTTTAGATACATCATTTTATGTGCATTTTTAGGCCTAGGAATATTTCATTCCCATTATTTGTACTCTGCTGCACATAATACCACAATTTTAATTTTGAGAGAAAAGTAGTAAAAAAAAAAAACAACACCCTACGTCTCTTTTTTGCACAGAAAAATAAAAGAAATACAGGCATTTGTCCCTAACACGGTTTCTAAAACGATGATCTTAATATAAATTTTGAAAGACAAACACGTTAGAGATGAAACAGCAGGATTACAATAACCAAGAAACCTGCCTTTTAATTAAACTAAACACTGCATCACTTAAAAATATCTGAAAGGATGAACACCAAAATGTTATTAGCGGTTATGTTTGAAAAGTGACGTTGGTGATTTAAAGATCATTTCAGCATATCTGCATTTTCTAATTTTCTACAATGAATATGAATTACTGTGAAAAAAGATTTAAAACAAATGACAAAAAGCCAAATATTAGTCTCCTGCATCAGCCACTTCTGTGTGGAGATGTGTGCGATGAGCAGTTTTTTAATTAGGTGGTTTATACTTAGAGAACAAAGAAGTGAACTCTGCAAGGAGATCAGCTAGTTCAACTCAGAACACAGATGGTTTTTAAAAGAACCTGAATATTAAAAATAGCCACATCTTAACGCTTCTGAGTAGTCAATGAAAGTAACACTGATGACAGTACCTGACAAACAGAAGGCACCTAATAAATGTTGATTCTCAAACGGAAGGATTCCGGCAAATAAAAACAGATGCATCCAGATGTAACTATTTCATGAGACAAATGTAGATTATTTCATAGATCTGTTTAATGAATTATTATTTCATTCTAAAGACAACAGTTCTTTAACCATTAGCAAAAGATTGCTTTTAAAATAAGGCACTGAAATAGATGCAAACATACTATAACACAATGAAACATAATGAAAAGGATTCTGAATGAGAAAAGTGTATAAAATAAATAAGACCAGTTTTGTAACCTGCACAATGCATAGTAAGTTAACCATTAAGTTAGAATCTGTAAAACTAGAAATGTACTTCTCTGTATCAGCCTTAACAATGATTCTCAAGAAACTGACTGATGAGTTCTGAAACAACTATACAGGTCAAATTGTGTTCTAACACCCAAAATGTTTGATTATTTTCAAGTCTGCCTTCCCTTCCATGCCAAGTTCGATTTATATTTTCTAAAGTATGTTTTGTGTGTTTTACATATTTAACAATCTTACAACTTTAAACTTCAAGGTAGACAGCTTTATCAGATGATTCTCATTTTAGAAAACATCTGAGAGTATTATTCACACTAATGAAAGTTTCACAGTTACAAAAATGAAGGTTCCTGCTGCTGCTGGGTCTTTATAGGAACTGCTCACGGGGGTGCATCCTACGTGTACACACAAGAAAGCCTCCAATGCATCTTGTGGATAAATAATTACAAACTGGAAAATCCACAAAGGAGTCTTTTCTATAGGTACAAAGAAAAATTTCCAACAAGAAGCCCCTTTATAGACATCAATGTAGAATCACATACTGACTAGAGTTAAGTATATTAAATTATAAAATGCTTCATGATAGATCTAGGGAACATTTTCTTATAGACTGAAAAATACACTAACAATCATTTTATATCCGAAAGAGTTCGCGGATTTTTGCCATTCTCTCATTTTTTGTCAAAACACCATTATTTCTGTTTCACCGGAGAGAGGGCTCTAACAGAGCTGTAAACATTACTGAGAGTATTTTCTATCATAGTTCTGTTCATTTCTGAGAGTAACTGACAAAAGCAAAAGGCTCTCCTTTGCCCTTTCTCTCTTCCTAATAAAAAGACCTCAACCAGAAGGCGTATCTTATAAACCAGGTCACCTCACCATGTGTCTATTTCCTCTTGTTATTCCTGAGCTTCTATTAAAAATCCCACGTACACGTCCAGCCTTATCTCAGCTCTGCTTAGAGAAGAGGAAGTATAGGTTTCTATCATGATTAGTTAAGAGCGAGGGGGGACCAGGCTAAGAACCAACTGTGGGAGATAAGGACACAACGGAAAGGTCTAGAAGTCCCACGTCAGCGGAGTCTTGCACTGCTCGTGGTGGAAGCAGTGTCAGACTTCCCGAAAACGGGCACTCCTACTGGGTACCTAAGCATCACTGAGATTAAAGTGCAGAGATCTGGGACCCACCCCAGATACAATAAACCAGAATGTGTGGGGCAGGTGCCTGGAACAGACATTTAGAAATGCTTTCCAAGTGATTCTTACATGAAGGTTTGAGAATTCTTGTGAACCCCTGCTTTGTAAGAATGGTTCTTTCAAGAGGTCCACAGAGTCAAAACTATTTTCATAATCAACTAGGACCTTATTTGCTTTTTCCCCTCATTTTCTCACGAACATACAGCAGCGTTTCCTAGCAGCTACATGGTGTGCGACATCACAGCAGACTGACTGTGGAAGCGGCCGTGAGGTTCCATCTGTCCTCTGTAAGTCAGATGGTAAAGACAGTTGCAAAAAATGCAACATGATGCCACTTTTTTCACTAAACCTGTTTTAGAAAATGCATTTTCGTTAAAATGCAGTTTATACTAACATGTACTTATTATTTTATTGAATAAATATTTTATCACTTTTTATTTTCAATATCCCACACATAACACACATTAAACAAAAGGTCTTGAGACCAAAGTGTGAGAACTGCGCTTTCCGGCAGACCCCCGCCGCCCCACGGACGCTGCTGCTGCAGGTCTGGCTACTCGGTCTCTTGGCACACGCCATGTATATTTCACTTTCAATAAGATTCAAATAGAGAATTTGCAAAAAAGCTTCTTAAGCTATGTTCAGGCAAGGGAATTCAACCTGACAATGAAGTATTGAAGTCTAACTAGTTTTAGTTAGATGTTTAAGATAAACAAAACCTGTCTCCCTTGATGGCATCAGAAAGCAAATAAACAATCCTTTCTTGTACACACAGGTTGACTCTGATATATGGAACAGGAAACCGTACTTTATGGGATGCATTTACAAAATACTAGCAATGTGCCAACACAGGCGTTAGAACAGATTCTGCATAAGTGGTAGCAAATGAAAGGTTTACTCAAAATGTTAGCTAAAAACAAAATCCTAATTTTCAAAAGAAAATAAGGGATGAACTAGGATTCCTGGATAAAAACTTTTTAAAAATTACACTTCTTGAAAATATAGAAATGTGAGTAGGCAGATGAGTATTGACATTATACTATGCTGCACAATTTTATTCTTAAATGAAAATACATTTTAGATAGTGTGCCAAATTAATATTTGAGTATATCTTGCCATTAGAGAATAAAAACCGAGAACACTTCAAGGTTCAGGCATAGTTGTGGTGAAAGCAGTTTCTTCTAGCCTTCTGACTATCCCAGGTATAAAATAATTACACTGATGCTTTTAACTTGCCGTGTATAAACTTCTTACTGTATTGCTATTTTAAAAATCTGAGATAGCGGACATCCACACAAATCATGGCTGGTTGGGACCCTCTGAATGAACGAAGTGTGAATACGTTGGTAATTTATACCATATTTAGATTCTATAGGATATAATGATTTAATATATCTTATTGTGGAATAACCAGTATGTGAAAATAAGTGTAGTTTTCTGAGTAGCCTTTTGGAAAAAGTGCATTGAATATAGTTCCCAGTCATAGCTTACATTCCTAACTTGTACTTATTTAAAATCTTCTCATCAGGAGGGAGTTAAATAGCATTCAAACCCAAAGTCCAGCAAATCAGACTTCCTTTCCGTCATTCTGGTTTGTGTGTTCATTTACAACCATCATTTCTCTGCAAACTTTCCACTTAGGGTATCAAAAATCAATGTTATGAAAGTTCTCTAAAAGGTTCAGCGGTTTTTTGGAGTCTCTGAATGATTACAGCATTCTGCAAATCTGCTTCTTCCAGGGTGAGGGTTTCATCTAGCAATCTGAGGGAGGGGAGAGCGGTGGCCAGGGAAAAGGGAGGGCTTCTCTGGGATCCTTGGTATTTTTCAATGAAGTCTTTGATGTGGCTTATCCTGTAAAATAGCACAAACTATTAATATAATTTTATGAAAACATGAATTAGTTAATGTGAGATAATAACTTGAAGATATCTATGTTCATACATAGAACAGTGATATTATGATGACAGAACTGACCTGGGCTTTTTTTTTTTTTTTATGTTTATTTATTTCTGAGAGAGAGAGAGAGAGAAAGAGAGAGAGAAAGACAGACACACACACACAGAATCCAAAGCAGGCTGCAGGTTCCGAGCTGTCAGCACAGAGTCCAATGCAGGGCCTGAACTCACAAACTGTGAGATCATGACCTAAGCCAAAGTCAGAAGCTCAACCGACTGAGCCACCCAGGCTGCCCTGGGCTGTCTTTCTTAAAAGTTGACTCTGGATAGTAAGGTATTACTATGATTTATCTTTAGTGTGATGAGGGTATTATGGTTACATTTATTTATTTTTTTTACTTATTTTTATTTTAGGGTGAGTGAGAGTGCAAGAGCACTCAAGCAGAGGAGAGGGGCTAAGGGGGAGAGACAGAGACAGACAGACAGAATCTTAAGCACGCTCCCTGCTCAGCACAGAGCCCGATGCAAGATTCCATCCCACCACCCTGGAATCATGACCTGAGCTAAAATCAAGAGGTGAACGCTCAACTGACTAAGTCACCCAGGTGTCCTGTATTATTCCATTTTTATTTATTTTTTTAATGTTCATTTACTTATCTTAGAGAGAGAGAGAGAGAGAGAGAGAGAGAGAGAGACTCATGAGAGCAGGGGAGGGGCAGAGAGAGACAGGGAGATAGAGAATATTAAGCAGGCTCCAGTGCAGAGCCCGACATGGGGCTCGAACCCACAGTGAGATCATGACTTGAGCTGAAGTCAGATAGATGCTTAACTGACTGCTTAACGCAGGCCCCCCTGGTTACATTTTTAAAGAGTACTCATCTTTTAAAGTCTAGAGTCTGCTTGAAAATAGTTCGGTGGAACCGAGTAAGGGATCATTCAACCTTCCGTGTGTGTGTGTGTGTGTGTGTGTGTGTGTGTGTGTGTGTACACACACACCTGATAGTGTCTATAACAGAAAGTTTCTATACCTACACACCTGGCTCTGAATGGATCAGAAATGGTCCTACTAGTAATCCTAGACAGACACAGGCTATATCTCTTAAATACCAGGTCATGCTGTGCTTCAAACAGAATTAGGAAAATTCTTAACTCAGTGTGGGTAGAATTTCAGTTAGTACAATAAACACTATAATGTAATATAATTGCAGTTTTGGAGGTAGCTCAAAGTTATGTTCACCCAAGTATACGTGTACATATTTAGAGAGAGACGTACAGAATTCATTACATGCATTTAATGTACAGCTAAGAAAAAAAATCAAATTATGACAAGATATTTTCTTAACACCTAGAATTTTTATATTTATAAAGAGCACTACTAATTTCACATAAACATTTCTCTAATCAAACATCTGCTTCCATTAGAATAAAATGGTTAAGCCATTACTAATACCTGAACATTGTTCAGACTTGGATCCTTTTAATCATCTTTGATTCGATTGTCAATATACATATTTTCCAACATAACAAGAGCCCTCTGTATTATCAAGTGTTTTCATGTAAATAATTTTTAAAAAATTTTTAAAATGTTTGTTTATTTTTGAGAGAGCAAAAGAGAGACAGAGCAGGAGTGGGGGAGGGGCAGAGAGAGAGGGAGACACAGAATCTGAAGCAGGCTCCAGGCTCTGAGCTGTCAGCACAGAACCTGATGCGGGGCTCGAACTCACCAATCATGAGATCATGACCTGAGCTGAAGTCGGATGCTTAACCGATTGCGCCACCCAGGCGCCCCAAGAATTTCTTTAAAAAAGACTGTTGCCAGGGAGCCTGGGTGGCTCAGGTCATGATCCTCTGGCTCGTGAGTTCGAGCCCGAGGTCGGGCTCTGTGCCGGCAGCTCAGAACCTGCTTCAAATTCTGTCTCCTTCTCTCTCTCTCTGCCCTGCTTGTGCATGCACGCTCTCTCTCTCTCTCTCTCTCTCTCTCAAAAATAAAGAAATAAATATTGAAAAAAATTTCAAGACCACTGCCTCTGGGATGTTTTTTGTTCAGCTGACACTATTCTGCATGCTTTGAGGCAGAGACTGAGGCAAAGACAACTGTACGACGATTGCCATACAGCCAACCACGGACGTGAGCACACACCTCCATTCCAGAGATGCTACGGTGTGAAAAAACGTGCAACTCAAGACTAATGAAATATGGCATATCACGCAAGGCAGAATTCTACCACTTCATTAAAATTCATTAATTGCCACTCTATTAAACCTGTGTAGTTTACCAAAAAAGTCTAGGACATAGTCTCATGTATTTATTCTGGTACCAAAAGTAGATAATTAAAGGTTAAATAAAGCTAATGGCAAATAATATAAACATAAAAAGAAAACAGTAAAAATTAAAGGAAACATGGAGCAAAATTTTTAAACATATATTGTGATCTCTATGATGCCATTAGAATAAAGAAATGCAAATCTCAAAATCTATGAGAAGATAAAAGACAATGAATACAGATTAGGCTCGAAAGGAGGCAAAAAAACCAGAAAGAGCAATAAAGAATACAAAGCCATGGGGTGAAGAGAAAACAAACAGCAAGATGGCAGCCTTGAGCCCAACTAGTTCAGGACATTACAGATCACTGTAAAAGTGGACCCAACATTCCAACTTAAAAACAAAGCCTGGAGTGAGGGGGCCCCTGGCTGGCTCGTCCAAGAGTACGCGACTCTTGATCTCAGGGTCGTGAGTCTGAGCTCCATGTGGGGTGTAGAGACTAATAAATAAACTTAAAAAAGTAAAAAGTAAAAATAAAAACAAAGCCTGGACCACCATCGCTGTGGACCGGGGCGAGACGGCAGTCGCTGCGGGGCTCTGGGCGCCGCTCAGGGCAGCGAGCAGGAGCAGCTGGGCCACCGGAGCCGCCACCCCAGCAGCAGCGGGGACATGCTACTGCAGCTGAGCCCGGAGAAGCAGTGACGTCCCCCACAGATGACGGGTTCCTGAGCCGGGCCTCGCCCCCCCTTCTGTTCATGGATAGAGCAGAATGATGCCGCAGTCCACTGGTCCAGATCATTTATAGTGAAAATTTTAAAGATGTTTATAATTATTTCTGGGCCATTCTGCAGCGTGATGAAAGAATTAAATGATCCACCTACCTACCTACCTATTTTTGAGAGAGAGAAAGAGAGATACAGATTCAGCCCAGAGCTGGATGCAGGGCTCGAACTCACTAACAGTAGTAAGGTCAAGACCTGAGCTCAAATCAAGAGTTTGATCCTTAGCTGACTGAGCCACCCAGATGCCCTGAACTGAATGAACTTTTAAATTAACCAGAGATGCTATGGAGTTAAATGCAGTGGCATTTGGGGGAAGTTTTCTTAAAATCATTTCAAAAGGACTGATGTGAGGAAGTGAATCACACCACTGCAAGAATTGAGGAACAACCCCAAAACTATCAGGTTTGGCATCACAGGCATCAGTGGAATGACTAAAAGATCCATCTCAGAAGCTTGAGTTTATTGCTGATATTAAAAAAATTTTTTTTATGTTTATTTATTTTGAGAGAGAGGGAACCCCGAGCGGGCCACAAACCCCTACATCATGACCTGAGCTGCAATCAAGAGTCCAACACCTAACCGACTGGGCCATTCAGGCACTCCTATTGCTCATATTCTTAATCAGGATGCAAAGAATCATACCTGGCAACATCAACAATGGGTTACTCAGAAATTTAAACGTTGAGATAATGAGCTGCAAAATGCAGACCAACTTTTTATTTTATTTTTAAGTAGGCTCCACACCCAAAGTGGGGTGTGAACTCAAGGCCCCTAGATCAAGAGCTGTATGCTCCACCAACTGGGCCAGCTCAGGTGCCCCTAGACCAACTTCTTAAGGCAGATATGAGAAAGAACTGTGTCTGCACCAAAGATATTTCATAATTTCTGATACCACTGGCCCCAATGATCATGCTATTTTGGAGAGAGAAGTCCAGTACACTCTGGAAATGGTCAAACTAGTACATAATGAAAGTGCACACAACTATCTGAAAGGGATTTTACAGGGTTGTGGTCTTTTCAAACTTCCCAATCTGTTAAATCACTTACTTGATTTACCACCAAGTCACAATTCCCAGTTGCCTTTTTATTTTTGGGGCTGTGTATGAAGACATGCTAGAAAACCAAAGTGACAACAAGGAGGACATTCTTTTTTTTCTACACCCAATGTAGGGACTGAACTCACAACCCTGAGTTCAGGAGCTGTAAACTCCACCAATGGAACCGCCAGGCATCCAAAGGAAGACATTCTTTTACTTCTTCTTCTTCTTTTTTTTTTTTTTTTAGCAGATTTTTCTTAAGCACCAAGGACATTCTTCATAAAGTACTGAGTCGGTGAAATCCTAGCTAAAGAAAAGCACATTAGGGGGCGCCTGAGTTGCTCAGTTGGTTAAGCGGTTGACTTCAGCTCAGGTAATGATCTCACGGTTCACAAGTTCGAGCTCCACATGGGGCTCTGTGCTGACAGTTCAGTGCCTGGAGCCTGCTTCTGATTCTGTGTCTGTCTCTGTCTGTCTGTCTGTCTGTCTCTCTCTCTGCCTCTCCCCTGCTCATGCTTTGTGCCCCTCAAAAATGAATAAATGTTAAAAAAAAAAAGACATTATAAGGAATATTGGAGATATATGGAAGATCCTTTCAAAGCAAATGCACCACAGAAAGTCACCCACCAACAAACGTACAATAATAATACTATCTGGAAGAACTTGATGGAATGCTTTTATTTTTTTAAGAGACTCTAATGCAGAAGTTTAAAACTAAAGTGATCATTTCCTTTGCCTGTGGTATAAACCATGCGAAGTGTGGGACTCCTTGGGTGTTGTGGCTATTCAGACTAATAATTTTGATTCTTTTAAAGCAAAGTAAATTGGATGGAGGGAAAAGAAACAGAGAGTCCCATGAAGGAATGTTTGTAGTCTTACCAACATTTATTCTAATCCCTTTGCATCAGTTCCTCCCTAAAGGGAGGGTGCGCCAGTGTGTCCCTTTTGCAACAGTAAAGAGTGCTGGTAACTTGTATGTAATGGATATAATGTAACTTCAGTTTGGTTCAGGAAGCAGGGAATGCAACTGTTACACTAGAGATGATAAGCCACACAGTATCTGGCTCACTGTAAACAATTAATGTCAAAAGAGGGGTTTTGTAATAAAACGATGGATGCATCTTAAAAAAATAAAAAATGTGCAAATTAAAAAAATAAAGCCTGATTAGTAAACACAATAAATATTAATGACCAAAGATTTAAAAAAATTTTTTATGGTTTTTATTTATTTTTGAGAGACAAAGACAATGCGAGCAGGGGAGGGTAAGAGAGACACACACAGAATCTGAAGCAGGCTCCAGGCTCTGAGCTAGCTGTCAGCACAGAGCCCGACGTAGGGCTCGAACCCACGAACTGTGAGATCATGACCTGAGCCGAAGCTGGATGCTTAATTGACTGAGCCACCCAGGCACCCTGGTCAGTGATTTTTAAAAGCTTCAGACATTCAGGAGAAAAAATCTAGGTGACTATTAGCTACTGAAAATGTTGTAAGTATTTTTCTAAACAAAGAAGTTGAAATTAAAATATTTTATTTCCTTAAAAAGAAACAAACTTAGATTGGAATAACAAATCCCCTCTTCCATTTTCCACCTGTTTAGTTTGCCTTCCTCCCATTTTAAAGGAACTTGGGTCACAGAAAAGCATTCTAAGGCATCATTTAAACATACGCTGCTTCTATTATTATTATCGGCTCTTTGATTCTAGCTGTGTAGGGTGGTTTGCCATTTGGAAATAATAGAAGTGAAATGCCTTTGAGAGAGCCTAACACACAGTAAGCACTCAATAGGCGGAGCTAAAAACAAAACACAAAAAGCACAAAAGAGGAACTGAAAAAGACTGTTAGCCCAGATATAAAAACTATACTTAAATAACTACAAGAAACAAGAAAATAAGTACAAGAAACTCCATGTGTCTGTGAAATAGACAGACACATATAAATACATAGTTAAGCTGAAATTAAAAGGAAGGAGAAGGATATATAACATGCCAGCACCAATCATAAGGAAGCTGGTGTGACCGTATTAGTATCAGGCAAAGTAAACTGCAACGCAAAATTATCAGGGACTAAAAAGGACATTTCTTTAGTGCTAAAAGGTCAATTAACCAGAAAAAACACAAGTTTACCTCTGTACACACCTAATTACATAGCTTTAGCATACATAAAGCAAATATTGATGGAAATAAAGGAAAAATTGACAAATCCACAATAATAGCTGTAGATTTTAGCACAGAGCTAGAAGTAACTGGTAAAATAAGCAGGAAAATAAAGCAGTAATTTAATTTATTGAAGAGTGATATAATTAAGAGAAAGTATAGTTGGCAAATGATAGATGGACCACTCAAGTAGAAGGGAGAATCCAAAACAGATCATCCGATTACACAAAGATGCCACAGTAGTTGGGTCAGGAAAGAAGTCTTTTCCACACCGTAATAAACCTGGACTTAGCCACGTGACTTGCTCTAGCCAATGGGATGTTAAAAGAGTGACGCAAGTAAAACTCAGCTTAGTGTGGGACCAGCCTTGTGCCTATGCCCTTGTTACGAGAACACGGACAGACAGGCTGCGGATTCAAGGGGAAGAGCAGACCCAGACAGACACGTAGCTTCAGTCAGTGGTCCCTTAGATGACCTGCACACATGAAGGAGCTCAGCTGAGATCAGCGAAGCCATGCCCGCTGACACATAAATACTTATTGTAACACGCCGGGAGACTTTCCTACATGTTTACTGAGCACTGCTAACTGATATATCCATATAAACAAATACAAATGTGGACCATTACCAGTAAAAATAGAACGGATAGTTGATTTCATATAATGGATTACAGTATAGTAAACAGAAGAGGTACAGTTACGTAACATCAACATACATGAGTCTCAAAAACAAAAGTTGTATAACGTACATGATAACATTCATGTCACGTTAAAAAAAAAAAACTGCCTTTCTTTTTCCTTACTAAACAACTTGGTCAAAAGCCAAGAGTATGGCAGAACATGGGAACCAGAAACGATACGGAGACGTGGTGGCCCAGGACAGGGACTCAGAGTCTCTGAGGGAGAAGAAGGTCTCTGCACAGGAAAGCTAACCACCTGCATGGTGCCAGAGCCTGACAAGCACAAGAAGGGTGTCCACGCAGAGCAAGATGAGGTGGGGGCGGGGGGGGGTGTGTCAGAGCATAAGCAGAGTAAGGGGTGTGGCTCACACAGAAGACCTGGCCAGTACAGAGCGCCAGCAGCCCAGAGGGGTGAGGAATAGATCCAAACTGAGAGGCAGAAGAAGTGGCACGGGGTGGCCTGTCTCAAGCTAAGTGGAAAGAGCTTTCTTACAGAGGAGTGGCCAGCAGCACCGTGTGAGAACCAAAAAGGGGTAAAGAGAGTGTACAGGCACCGGAGAGAGGAGGCTGCACCGAGAGGGTGAAGAGGTCATTGGCATGGGGTGTTGGAGTGGTCTGGGGTGATGTGTCAGAGACCCAGCAGGAACCCAAGGGAACTGAAGTAGAAACTCAAGCAGAGTACGGGAAAGCCTGAGCAGGGTGAAGAAGTCTTCCATGAGGGGGAGGTGGCAACAGGGAAAAAAGAGAACGGTACTAGAAAACAAGGAAATACTTAAAGGATGATGGGAACATGCCAATAAGATAAAGGCAGACCCATGGACTATATCTGGGAGCATTAAATAAATTATATGAGCATTAAAATAAATTTTGCTGGTGAGAGCATATTATTCTCCAGATAAAAGAGGAAACCATGAGAAGATGCAGGTATAAATAAATGAACAAATCTGATATCACAGGAAAAACATGGAATAATGCAATTTTAAACTTCTTCCCCAGAAAATCTGTATTAACTATAGAGAGGAAAAATAACTTTATACTAAAGGAGACTGGCAGATATCCTTTTAACCAAGTGAACAAACTTGGGGCACCTGGGTGGCTCAGCTGGTTAAGCATCCGACTTAGGCCCAGGTCATGATCTCACGGTTCATGAGTTCAAACTGTGCAGATAGCTCAGAGCCTGGAGCCTGCTTTGCATTCTGTGTCTCCCTTTCTCTCTGCCCCTCCCCTGCTCATGTTCTGTCTCTCTGTCTCTCAAAAATAAACAAACATTAAAAAATTTTTTTAATAAAAAAAAAGAACAAATTTAACATCATCATAATGGGACAACATGTAAATGATGCCACCTGACAGAATGCAATGAGAGATACAAAAGCATCACTTTTGTGATACTCCTGCCAAAATCAGTGAACTAAATATAATCACAAGAAACAATCAAATGCAATACTGGCCTGTAATTAAAAGAAAAATGTCAAGGTTATAAAAATCAAAGAAAGACTGAGGAACTATTATTTCAAACTCAACATGATAAAGGCCATATATGAAAGACCCACAGCTAATATCCTACTCAATTGAGGAAAAATGGAGAGCTTTTCCTCTTTGGTCAGGAACAGGATAAGAATGACCACCCTCATCGTTACTATTTAACATAGTATTGGATGTCTTAGCCTCAGGAATCAAACAATAAAAAAAAAAAGACATTCAAATTGGCAAGGAAGAAGACAAATTTTCATTATTTGAAGATGACATGATACGCTACCTGGAAAACCCAAAAGAGTCCACCAAAAAATTACTAGAACTAAATACATGAATTATGTAAAGTTGCAAAATATAAAATCAATATACAGAAATCTGTTGCATTTCTATATACCAATAATGAAGGAACAGAAAAAGAAATCAAGGAATTGATCCCATTTACACCTGCACTAAAACCAGTAACATATCTAAGAATAAATCTAACCAAAAAGGTAAAAAACCTGAAAACTATAAAGCATTTATGAAAGAAATTGAAGAGAACACAAAGAAATAGGAAATAACTTCCATGCTTGTGGATTGGAAAAACAAACATTGTTAAAATGTCTATACTACCCAAAGCAATCTACACATTTAATGTAATCCCTATCAAAGTATCACCAGCATTTCTTACAGAGCTAGGACAAACGATCCTAAAATTTGTAAGGAACCACAAGAGACCCTAAATAGCCAAAGCAATCCTGATAAAGAAAAGCAAAGATGGAGGCATCACAATTCCAGACTTCAAGCTGTATTAAAAAACGGTAATCAGGACAGCATGGTACTGGCACAAAAACAGACACATAGATCAATGGAACAGAATAGAAAACTCAGAAATGGGCCCACAACCATGTGGTCAATTAATCTTCAACAAAGCGGGAGAGAATATCTAATGAGAAAAAGACAGTCTCTTCAACAAATAGTAGGGAAAACTGGACAGCAACATGCAGAAGAATGACACTAGATCACTTTCCTACACCATACACAAAACTAAATTCCAACAGAATGACAGACCCAAACGTGAGAAAGGAAACCATCAAAATCCTAGAGGAGAATACAGACAGCAATGTCTCTGACCTCAGCCATAGCAACTTCGTACCTGACACACGGATGGAGGTAAGAGAAACAAAAGCAAAAATCAACTATTGGCCCTTCACCAAGATTAAAAAGTTCTGCAGAAAAAAGGAAACAACAAAACTAAAGGGCAGTCTATGGAATAGAAAAGATATAAGCAAACGACATATAGAATAAAGGGTTACTATCTAAAATCTATTAATAACTTCTCAAGCTCAACACCCAAGAAACAAATATCCCAATGAAGAAATGGGCAAAAGACATGAATAGACACTTTTCCAAAGACATCCAGATGGCTAACAGACACATGAAAAGATGGTCAACATCACATATCATCAGGAAAATACAAATCAAAACCACGAGATACCACTTCACACCTGTCAGAATGGCCAACATTAACAACACAGGAAACAACAGATGTTGGTGAGGATGTGGACAACGGGGAACCCTCTTGCACCGTTGGTGGGAATGCAAACTGGTGCAGCCACTCTGGAGAACCGTATGGAGGTTCCTCAAAAAGTCAGAAACAGAACTACCCTACAACCCAGCAACTGCAGTACTATTTACTTACTCAAAGGATGCAAAAAAACTGATTTGAAGGGGCACAGGTACCCTGATGTTTACAGCACCATTATCAACAACAGTCAAACTATGGAAAGAGCCCAAGTGTCCATCAACTGATGGATAAAGGACACACGGTGTGTGTGTGTGTAGACACACACAGTGGAATATTACTCAGCCATCAAAAAGAATGAAATCTTGCTGTTTGGAACAATGTAGATGGAACTAAAGGTGTATCATGCTAAGTGAAATAAGTCAGTGAGAAAAAGACAAATATATAATTTCACTCATGTGAAATTTAGGAAACAAAACAGATGAACATATGGGAAAGGGAAGAAAAAGAGAGACAGGGAGGGAAGCAAACCATAAGAGACTCAATGATAGAGAACAGTGTTGATGGAGGGAGGTGGGTAGGGGAATGTCTAAATGGATGACGAGCATTAAGGAGGGAACTTGTTAGGATGAGCACTGGGTGTTATATGTAAGTTATTAATCATTAAATTCAACTCCTGAAACCAATATTACACTATATGTTAACTAACTAGGATTTAAGTAAAACTTTGGAAGAAAAAACAAAAAACACAACACCCGCCCCCCCCCCTCCCGAAACTGAGACATTTGTGATTCTGAATGGTCTTTAGGTAAAAGAGATGATATCGGATTAAATGGCAAACGTTGACTAGGGCCCAAATACTAGCTGGTAGAAGAAGATTTTCAGTGTCAGGTTCCCAGATGGCTGAACTGTGGTTATATGGGATAATGTCCATGTTTGTAGGAAATACACAGTAAAGTATTCTGGGTGATGGGTCATCAGCTTGGCAACTTGCTCTCGAATGGCCAGGGGGAAAAACGTTCTTTATACTGTTCCTAAAATTTCTCTGATGTTTATGTTTGTTTTAAAATGTAAGGCAATTATTTGAACATGAACAAAACAACTCCGTATTTTTTCAAAATACATATGTACTTGGTAAAACTATGAATAAAAGCAGATGAAGGACGCACCTGGGTGGCTCAGTTGGTTAAGTGTCCAACTGGTTTCAGCTCAGGTCATGATCTCACAGTTTCAGGAGTTCAAGCCCCTCATTGGACTCTGTGCTAACAGTGTGGAGCCTGCTTGGGATTATCCCCCTCCCCCTTGCTCTGCTCCTCCCCCCCCCCCCATGCTGGCTGGCTCTCTCTCAAAATAAATAGCTTAAGAAAAGAAAAGAAGATGAATAATACAAATTTAGAATAGAGTATCTTCTGCACAAAAAAGGAAAGAGACATGATCAAAGAAAGGCACACAGAAACATTGGTATATGTTTTGAGTGAGGCAGTATATGTGTGTTTACATTATTATTAATTTAACTATAATCTGTAATTTTTATGTAAAACTTTTCTCCCCCAAATTTTAAATGTTTTTAAATAAAGAAGGAAACCTATGCACAGTATATTCCTACTTTTAAATAAAGGGAACAAAAAGTTATGGGGCGCCTAGCTGGCTCACTTCAAGAACATGCAACTTGCAATCTTGGGATCATGACCTCAAGCCCTGTGGTGGGGGCAGAGTTTACTTAAAATATAAAAATAAATATAAATTAAAAATCAAAAGAGATAAGACACTGGAAAAATCCATGAAACTGACAGTAGTGATTATTTCTGGGTGACAGAATTTCAAATGACTTCAATTTCATTCAATATTTTTCTGTATTTTTTCAACAGAAAATATGCACAAAATGCTAATGACTGATTTTAACAATTCTTCTAAAATTAAATATCCAGGGGGGTCTGGATGGCTCAGTAGGGTAAGCAACGGACTCTTGATCTCGGCTCGGGTCATGACGCCTGTGACAGACTCTGCACTGATAGCATGAGGCCTACTTGGGATTCTCACTCTCCCTCTCACTCTGCCCTTCCCTTGCTTGTACACATTGGTGGATGCTCTCTCTCTCAAAACAAATAAACATTAAACAAAAATGGTTACTGGATACGGTTGCCTATTTCTCTACAAAAAAAAATGGCTACTGGACACTTGGGCGGTGTAGTCAGTTAAGCATCCAACTTCAGTCATGATCCCATCACGAGTTCAAGCCCCACACTGGGTTCTCTGCTGTCAGTGCAGAGCCTGTTTTGGATCCTCTGTCCCCCTCACTCTCTGCCCCTCCCTGGCTCACATACACTCTTTCTCTCTCAAAAATAACAAACACTAAAAAAAATACTCTTTCACTTAAAAAAAATCATTAAAAAAGTAAATTAAAATAAATTAATAAAATAAAATTACATGTCTAGATATATAGGAAAACTAACCAAATGATAAAAATGATAATCCATAAAACAAACTGAAAAGACTTCATGATGTCCAAGATTTTCTATTGTCATGATATATTACATTTAGAGAACTGTTAAGATCCTTGGTTAGTTCTTAAAAATTGTCTACTGAACTGAAAAGAAATTTAAAAAGGAAAAAACTAAGACAAATAATGAAATGGAAGACTCACCTATGAGAAATGTTAAATTTCTGGACAATTCGTTTTCCATCGGCTAACCAGATCTGTACATTAGTGATGGGTTCCAGGTTGTTTAGTTGAACAGACAAATCTTTATTCTTGACGTCAATACTCTTTGCCTTAGAAACAATTTTTGGTGTGGCACTAAGAAAATCCAGACAACAAAGTCAGATGCATGTTATTAAGCAAAACCTTATCTTTAAATAACATATACCCCAATGTTCATAGCAGCACTTTCAACAATACCCAAATCATGGAAAGAGACTAAATGTCCATCACCTGATGAGTGGATCAAGAAGATGTGGTATATATATACACAATGGAATACATGGCAATGAGAAAGAATGAAATCTGGCCATTTGTAGCAAAATGGATGGACCTAGGGGGAGTCATGCTTAGTGAAATAAGTCAGGCAGAGAAGGACAGATACCATATGTTGTCACTCATGGGTCTAATAGGAGAAACCTAGCAGGGAACCATGGGAAAAGGAAAGGGGGGGAAAAGAGTTGGGCAGAGAGAATGAGGCAAATCAGGAGAGTCCTTTGAATCCTGAGAACAAACTGAGGGCTGAAGAGGGATGGGGGAAGGGGGAGTGATGGTCATGGAGAGGGACACTTGTGGGGGAAGAGCAATGGTAATAAACTATTAATAAAAAAAAAATTTTACATTAAGGGGCACCTGGGTGGCTCAGTCAGCTAAGTGTCCAACTTTGGCTCAGGTCATGATGTCACAGCTTGTGAGTTTGAGCACGGCATCAGGCTCTGTGCTGACAGCTCAGAACCTGGGGCCTGCTTCAGATTCTGTGTCTCCCTCTCTCTCTGCCCCCCCCTCGTCCTCTCCCAAAAATAAATTTTTAAAAAATTTTACATTAAGTATACTTTAGGAAGATTTTATTAAGTCACTGCTATTTCCTCAATAATAACAATATTACTTATGTCCATCATGTATGATGAAAGTAGGAACCTAATGAAATTAGGCATATCTGAGGAATTTGTAAGACTGTAGAATGCTGTATAAATATAAGATAAAACATTGTAATTATTTACATAGAGCCTAACAGAATAGATAATTTTACAGGGTTATTAGATTTATGGACTTTATCTACTACTCCCAAGGTTAAAATTTCGCTAAGAATTGAGAAGTTCTCAATAGAGATTAATTTTTGGGTTAAAGCGGGAGCGGGGGGAAGGAAACAAAGTATTTCCTGATCATTCTGAAGTTACATCTGAATTTTTTTTAATGTTTATTTATTTTTGAGAGAGAGGGGGAGAGAAGCAGGCAAAGCATGAGCAGGGGAGGCGCAGAGAGAGAGGGAGACACAGAACTCAAGGCAGGCTCCAGACAGCACAGAGCCCAACGTGGGGCTCAAACTCACAAACCATGAGATCATGACCTGAGTTCAAGTTGGACGCTTAAATAACTGAGCCACTCAGGCACCCCTACATTTGAATATTTTTATATGTGTGAATGAATACGCAGATAACTTTACCAATCTTAATATATGAGAATGCATAAAAATACAAGTGATCACGTATGTAACCTCTTTGTCATAAGGCAGAGTTAGATACGATGAAGACGGCAAAATCTGACTGACAGTAAAGGTTTTGATATGGATACTAACCTTATCGTGCATTTTTTCAGTTCTATTATCTCACAATTCAGACCCTTATCACAGAACACAATGTTGAAGGCCTTGGTAAGTATAAAATTGAACCCTATATTCATTCAAAAGCTAGCATATGCACTCTGTAACACAAATGGCAATGATAAAGCGGTGGGTGCAAGGGAGAAAAATGATTTATCCATCCAGTTCTGCCTAATGTCCTAAATAACCCACGTCCTTTTAATTTGGTAAAATCAAAAAAGTCTCCAGGATGTTTTTAGTGTACAACCGGCATGTGCTAATTTACACTAAGGTAAATATGACTTAGGAGTCCTCATAAAAGTTCAAAGAAAAATCTCATTTCCAATGAGAGAAATGATAAGCTCTTTATATATGGTCTGTACTGTAAATAATGACAAGTTGAGTATTAGTCAAGCCTCTGCTTCTGGAAAGCAAGCTCCTGAGCCTCCTCACCTTCCCAGTCGATGGCCCTGTCCTGAAAAGGGCTGGAACACAGGCTTCGTTGACACACATACTTCATTTTTTTTGTCTTCAACTTTAACATCCACCTCCTCTTTATCAAAAATTCCCTGTAATTCCAAAGGTAATTCCCTAGGAAGGAAAAGAAACAAAGTGATAAAGCTCCCGAAGTTTTTTCTTCTTCTGAAAAGCATATTCTGTATGCAAACAGAACTGAAAAATATATAGAAGTAAGAGGCATATAATCTTTACAATAAAAAAATAAATATTTCCTTAAGACTTTATTTTTAAGTAATTTCTACACCCAATGTGGAGCTGAAACCCATAACCTGATCAAGATCCACATGTTCCAACGACTGAGCCAGCATGTGCCCCCAAAACTGAATGTATTTAAAATAATACAGTCAAGGGGCGCCTGGGGGGCTCAGTCAGTTAAGCCTCCGACTTCGGCTCAGGTCAGATCTCACATTCGTGGGTTTGATCCCCACGTCAGGCTTTGTGCTGACAGCTAGCTCAGAGCCTGGAGCCTGCTTCCATTTCTGTGTCTCCTTCTCTCTCTGCCTCGCCCCCTCTCATGCTCTGTCTCTGTATCAAAAATAAATAAAACATTAAAAAAAATTTTTTAAATAAAATAAATAAATAAATAAAATAATACAATCAAATAATATGAATACCAAGAACCAAGAAGAATCCAGAGTAATTTCTCTTAATGTTTGTTTATTGATTTCTGAGAGAGAGAGAGAGAGAGCGTGAGTGAGCGCGCACACATGCATAGGGAAGGTACCTATCAAGAGAGGAGACACAGAGGGGCGCCTGGGTGGCTCAGTGGGTTGAGTGTCTGACTTCGGCCCACGTCCTAATCTCACAATTCTGACAGCTCAGAGCCTGGAGCCTGCTCCTCATTCTGCGTGTCCCTCTCTCTCTGCCCATGCTCATGATCTGTCTCCCAAAAATAAATAAATGTTAAAAAAAATAATAATAAGAAAATAAAAAATGAAAAAAAATAAGAAAAAGAGAGGAGACACAGAATCTGAGGCAGGCTCCAGGCTCTGACCCATCAGCACAGAGCCTGATGCTGGGCTCAAACTCACGAACTGTGAAGACCATGACGTAAGCTAAAGTCAGATGCTTAACCGACTGAGCCACTCAGTCTCCCCAAATACAGAGTTTATTTTTAAGACTACAAATTCATGAACAGCTTGAGTTATTCAGTAGTACCTAGAATAGTACTAACGTCATAAAACATTTGATGACAATATGCTCCTAAATTTAAACAATTTGATCTTTTTATAGGTGTCTGAATAAAACTAAAAATGTGCTAGAAAAATCAGACTCTCCATTTTTGAACAGAAACATAAAAAAAATAAATATAGATTTACTCTAGATATGATGAAATAAAATACAAATATGTAGAATTTTAAAAAATGTTTTCACATTTCATACTCCTAACAGAAAGATTCAAGTAACACTGTTAGGACACGGACTCCACTGGAGGCTTTGTCTCAAATACCACAGGCCTCTCTTCTGAACAAGGTAAACTTCTTTGAAACTTATGATCTTTTGAAAGCAGGGTCTTTTCTAATGAACACCTGAAAGTTTACAATGTTATGGAATATATGGATATATAAGCAATGAACTTTCACAGGGAAATTTTAAACAAATTACAAATTTTAACAAACATAAATTGATTTTTTTCCTGATAACTGAAATAATACAAATTCATTTTATACTTAGGATTCTTATACTTTTCTGTATGTATTATACTTCAAATATTTTTATTTAAGAATAAATAATATACATTTGTTCTAAAAAAAAAAAAAGACATAAAAATGTAAACACAAGTCAACTTAGAAAGTGACAGTCCTGGGGTACCTGGTGGCTAAGTTGACCACTCTTGGTCTCGGCTCAGGTCATGATTCTATGGTTCCTGAGAGCTGGCCCTGACTCAGGCTTCGCACTGACAGAGAGGAGCCTGCCTGGGATCCTGTCTCTCCCCCTACCTCAATGCCTGCCCCCATATTGCCATATGTCTACTCTCGCTCAAAAATCAATAAATTTTAAAAAAGTGACATTCCTTATAATCCCACTCTCCCTTTAATAATACACTGGGGCACCTGGCTGGCTTAGTTGGTAGAGAATACAATTCTTTCACTTTTCCAACTGAACCAGCCAGGCGTGCTGAGCATACAACTCTTGATCTTGGTTGGGGTTGTGAGTTCGAGCCCCAGGTTGGGCCTAGAGATCACTTTAAAAACAAAACCAAAAACAAAAACCCACATTAGGACACCTGGGTGGCTTGACTTCGGCTCAGGTCATGATCTCACAGTTCGTGAGTTCAAGCCCCTCAGTGGGCTCTGTGCTGACCAGTCAGAGCCTGGAGCCTGCTTCGGATTCTGTGTCTCCCTCTCTCTCTGCCCCTCTCCTGTTCATGCTCTCTCTCTCGAAAACAAACATTAAAAATCCCCACAAAACTCTAGTGTTGTATCTCCTAGATTTTCTCTATACATATAATAAAACTCCATGTAATTATTTTATTTTTTCCACAGATGGTACTGATCTATACACACTATCAGTATACTGCAAACTGTTTTTTATACAACTTAAGTGTATTTATTCATTTTGAGAGAGACAGAAAGAGCACCAGCGGCAGAGAAGCAGCAAGAGAGGGAGAAAGAGAATCCCAAGCAGACTTCTTGCTGTCAACACAAAGCCTGACGTGGGGCTGGATCTCATGAGATCAAGACATGAGCCAAAATCAAAAGTCAGACACTCAACTGACTGAGCCACACAGGAGTCCCTGCAAACTTTCTAAAAACAAAAGATACCAGGGGCACCTGGGTAGCTTAGTCGGTTAAGCATCCAACTTTGGCTCAGGCCATGTGGGTTCAAGCCCCAAGAAGGGCTCTGTGCTGATAGGTCAGAGCCTGGTGCTTGCTTCAGATCCTGTGTCTCCCTCTCCGTCGCTGCTATTCTCCTGCTCATGCTCTGTCTCTCTCTCTCAAAAATAAATAAACGTTAAACAAAAATTAAAAAAAAGAAAAAAGCACTTAAAAAAACCCCAAAAATTTAAAAAAAGAAGAAAAAAGCACTTATAAAAAAAACCAAAACCCCCCAAAAATAAAAGATACCATAGAAATCTTTTCACGTTAATATACAGATGTATGCTATTCACTTTTACCAAATGCATACTGTTATAAAGTAGATCAAGTGGTACAAATATATAAAATATTCTTTCCACTTTTTTTCTTAGTGATTTATAAGAATTGTGTATATATTCCATTTACATGACATTTATGAAACAAATACCTCGGGCTAGCAGTTCTTTTCTGACTGCTTGCAAGTGCTGCTGGTAAATATAAGTTTTTAATATTTATATAATGAAATGTATCCATATTTTTATATTGCTTCTGGGATTCCTGCCAACTATAGCTATATGCAGCAACTTGGATTCTTCCAAATGAAACATGCCTAAAATACCCTTGTATTTACAAAGACTGCTTACCCTTTTTTGATGGAGTTCAGAAACTGCTGACTTGCCCCATCAGAGTAACTTCTGAAATCATCATTGACTGTGAATCCATTTTTCCACAGTTTTATACTAACATCTACCTGCAAAGCAGCAAGAAAAAAAAGTATCATGTTAATAAAATGTACTAGATTAAAATTCTTAAGTTTTTCCCTATTGTATATATTTTATGTATCATTTTCTTTATAAAGTTGAAAAAACTGACACATTGTATTTATTTTTGGTGTACAACAAAATGACGTCATCTATGCACATACCACAAGATGACCGCCACGGCAGGTTTAGTCAATATCCATTACCAAACACAACTACAAATTTTTTTCCAGTTTTACTGGAAACTAACACACATCACTATGTAAGTCAATGCACACAGCATTATGGTCTGATTTACATGTATAATACAATAATTACCACAATAGGTTCAGCTGACACCCATCATCTTATATAGATACAATAAAAAGAACCGAAGTAGGGGAGCCTGGGAAGCTCAGCTGGTTGTGAACTTCCGCACTTGGTTTGTGAGTTCTTGGTTTGTGAGTTCGAGCCTGATATTGGGCTTTGTGCTGACAGCTCAGAGCCTGGAGTCTGCTTTGGATTCTGCGTGTCTCTCTCTCCCTCCCTCCCTCCCTCCCTCTCTCTCTCTCTCTCTCTCTCTCTCTCTCTGCCCTTCCCCTGCTTGCTCTCTGTCTCTCTCTCAAAAAATACATAAACATTTAAAATAAATTTAAGGGGCACCCAGGTGGCTCAGTTGGTTAAGTGGCCGACTTCGGCTCAGGTCATGATCTCACAGTTCACGGGTTCGAGCCCTGCATCGGGTTCTGTGCTGACACCTCAGATCCAGGAGCCTGTTTCAGAGTCTGTGTTTTCCTCTCTCTCTGCCCCTCCCCCATTCGTGCTCTGCCTCTGTCTCAAAAATAAAATAAAACTAAAAAAATTAAAAAATAGTAAAATAAAAATAAATTTTAAAAATTTGAAAAAAAGAAAGAAAAAAAGAATTTTCTCCTTGTGATGAGAACTCTGAGGATTTACTCCAACTTTCCTATGTATCACAAAGCAATCATCCCATTGTACATTATAACCCTAGTACTTATTTATCTTATACTTGGAAGTTTGTATATTTTGATCACTCTCTGTAAAATTTAATGTATCATTTTTTAAAATTTGTAAATGTTTGTTTATTTTTGAGAGAGGGAGAGAGATACTGAGCATAAGCGAGTGGAAGGGGGCATAGAGAGGGAGACACAGAATCTGAAGCAGGCTCCAGGCTCTGAGCTGTCAGCACAGAGCCCAATGTGGGCCTCAAACCCACAAAATGCAAGATCATGACCTGAGCTGAAGTTGGATGCTTAACCAACTGAGCCACCAAGGTACCTCTTTATTTTATCATTCTTAAGAGCAAACTTTAAGTGTAAAATATATACAGGGCGCCTGTGGGGCTCAGTCGGTTAAGCATCAGATTTAGCTCAGGTCATGATCTCATAGTTTGAGAGTTCGAGCCCCAAGTTTGGCTCTGCACTGCCAGTGCAGACTCTGCTTGGGGTTCTCTCTTTCTCCCTGTCTCTCTGCCCCTCCCAGACTCAAACTTTCTCTCTCAAAATAAACTTAAAAGAAAAAAATAAAGGCCACATTTAAAGTAAATAAGCAAATAAAAATTAAAAAGAAAATAAAAATAAAAAATGTATATACATGGGCCCCGTGGGCGGCTCAGCAGGCTGAGTGTCCAACTTCAGTTCAGATAATCATCTCCAGGTTCATGAGTTTGAGCCCCACATCCAGCTCACTGCTGTCAGCGCAAAGCCTGCTTCGGATCCTCTGTCCCCTTCTGTCTGCCCTTCCCCTGCTTGTGCTCTCCTCCCAAATAAATGTTTTTAAAAATGTAGAAAAATAATACTCATAGTTTTTTTCCCTCCATAATACTCATAGTTTTCTTTAAGAAAACTCACCTGCAAAAATATCCTATGCCCTGTTCAGAGGATGCTAAAGCTTCCTGTTCAGATTTCTGGACAGTTAAAGAGAAGGACTTCATTTGAAATTACTTTGGACATTAAAATCTGTGATTAATTAATTAATGGCTATTCCTCCAAATATAAAATACCACTGTTACCATCAATTATGATATCCTTTAACATTTTGTTTATCAGCTCATAGGAGCAATATTTATATTTATTCTCTCATTCAAAGAAAGGTAAGTTACTACTGAAACCTAAGAAAGGTTCAAGAAAACAGCAGAATTCAGGGATACTTCAGGCTAAACACTGGATGGATTAAAAAGCTGTTTAAGAAGATTTCAGACCGAGAGAGCCTCTCCCTTGTCTCTAGCATTTATTCAATCATTTACTCATTCAACATACATATACTCAGCACTTACTAAGTAACAAACACTCGATTAAGATATTAGGGAAAATATAAAAAAGAATGGAATCTTGCCATCTGCAACAACATGGAAGGAACTAGAGTGTATTATGCTAAGTGAAATAAGTCAGTCAGAAAAAGACAAATATCACATTATTTCACTCATATGTGCAATTTAAGAACCAAAACAGATGAATACAGGGGAAGGGAAGGAAAAACAAAATAAAATAAAAACAGAAGGGAAGCAAACCAGAAGAGAGTCTTAAATAGAACAAAACTGAGGACTGCTGGACGGGAAGTGGGGGAGGGGATGGGCTACATGGGTGCTGGGCACAAAGGAGGACACTTGTTGGAATGAGCACTGGGTGTCATATGTAAGAGATAAATCACTGGGTTCTGCCCTTAAGACCCATACTACATTGTATGTTAACTAACTTGAATTTAAATTAAAAGAAAAATAAGAAATAAAAAATAAATTAATTTTTAAAAAGTTAGGGAAAATAATCATAATAATTACCGCATGTATTATTAACCTATCTACCTACCTACCTACCTACCTATGAGAGCAGCTGTGTGCATTCGGTGTGTAACTGACCCCATTTAAAGTACTTTCCATACATAAACTGATTTCCTCCTCCCCAAATCTACACAAGGTATCATCATTATGCCTTTTTAAAGAGAGAAATGTTAACACAGAAGATTGATTAAATTCTCCAAAGCCACGCAGTGTGACTATACCCACGTCTCTGCTCTCATGACACTCACATAAAAGAGGAGAACAAAATTAACGGGAAAAGAGCTATTCCTTCATAAAGACACTGAAGAAAACAGAAGAAACTTAGAAACAAAAATCCAAAAATGATAATACACTTATATTAGGAACATGATGTCTGACAGAGAGGGAATATTTAGGAAACAAAAGAGCTCTTAGAAATTGATAATGGGGGGAAAAGCAAAAACAAAAAAGAAACTGAAAATGGCAACTGAATAAAAACACTAAATATAAGGTCAAAGAGATATCTTAATTAGAACAGGGGATGCCTGGGGTGGCTCAGTCAGTTAAACATCCAACTCTGGCACAGGTCATGATCTCCCGTTTTGCGAGTTCAAGCCCCACATCGGGCTCTGTGCTGTCAGTACAGAACAGGCTTCACATCCTCTGTCTCTTTCTCTTTCTGCTCCTTTCCCTCATTCTTTCTTTCATGCTCTCTCTCAAGAATAAATAAACATTAAAAGAATAAAATAAAATAGAACAAAACAGAAGTGCCTGGCTGGCTCAGACTATGGAGCACGTGACTTTTGATCTTGGGGTTCTAAGTTTGAGCCCCACACTGGGTGTGGAGATTACTTAAAAAAAAAAACAAACAGGGGTGCCTGAGTGACTCGGTTAAGTGTCCAACTTCAGCTCAGGTCATGATCTCACAGTTCATGAGTTCGAGCCCTGCACTGGGCTCTGTGCTGACAGCTCAGAGCCTGGAGCCTGCTTCAGATTCTCTGTCTTCCTCTCCCACTGCCCCTCCTCAACTCACTGTGTGTGTGTGTGTGTGTGTGTGTGTGTGTCTAACTCTAAAAAAATTCTTCTTTTTTTTCTTTAATGTTTTATTTAGTTTTGAGACAGAGAGAGACAGAGCATGAGAGGGGGAGGGGCAGAGAGAGAAGGAGACACAGAACCGGAAGCAGGCTCCAGGCTCTAATCTGAGCTGTCAGCACAGAGCCTGACGCGGGGCTCGAACTCACGAATGTGAGATCGGACCTGAGCCGAAGTCGGTGGCTTAACCAACTGAGCCACCCAGGTGCCCCTAACTCTAAAAAAATTGATAAACATTTAAAAAATAAGAATAATTTTAAAATCTTTTTTAAAAAATACTAAAATAAAATAGAACAAAACAACAAAGAGGTAGAAAATAGGAGAAATAATATAAAAACTAAGTGCCTGGGTGGCTCAGTGGGTTAAGCAGCTGACTCGATTTTGACTCAGGTCATGATCATGGTTTGTGAGTTTGAGCCGTGCATCAGGCTCTATACTGACAGTGTGGAGCCTGCTTGGGATTCTGTCTGCCTCTCCCCTGCTGACACTCTCTCAAAATAAATAAATAAACTTTAAAAAAAAGAAAAGAGAATGTCCGAGAATGGTAAAACATGAGCTTCTAGATTGAATGAATGAAAAATGACCCACATCAAGGCCATAAGAACATAGCATTAAAGATTCTAAAAGCTTTCAGGGAGGGGTACCTGGGTGAGTCCGTTGGTCAAGCATTCTACTTTGGCTCAGGTCATGATCTCACAGTTCATGGGTTCAAGCCCTGCGTCAGGCTCTGTGCCAGCTTGGAATTCTGTGTCTCCCTCTCTCTCTGCCCCTCCCCTGCTCACGCACTCTCTCTCTCTCTCTCTCTCTCTCAAAAGAGAAACATTAAAAATAAATTTTAAAAGCTTCCAGGGACTAAAAAGATGCCACATACAAATCTCAGATGCCAGAATGGCATTGTACCAATCAAGTATGAAGGCAGAATAAAGGCATGCTTAGGCTTGGAAGGCCATTTTTTTTTAATTACAGAGAATATTCATCCTCAAACAAGTGAACAAAGGAGAGAGGAAAAAGGAGAGGGTGAGAGAGAGGGAGAGAGATGGGGGGGATGGGGTGGGGAGGAGAATCTTAATTAGGCTCCATGGGGGCTCAATTCCAGCACCCTGGGACCATGACCTGAGCCAAAATCAAGAGTCATTTTGAGCATCAAAGGATGCTCAACGCACTGAGGTACCCAGGCACCCCAGACTCACAAGGCTTTAAAGCATCTAGTTCCAATGCACTCTTCTCATACACACTGTTTTATAAAGCTATCCCAGGACTGGCCTCATCAAGGACATTCTTTATTAAAACGAGCATGTCCCCCACCAAGAGCAAGTAAAAAATATGGTAATTACTAGTTTGGTGCCACTGCTTTGATTCCTCCTAAGGCACCAGCAGTATATATAACCCACTTGCTTTTGCGGTATTAGTGCAATGTCAACACAGTGGAAAAGGTAATAATAACTTATTAGTATTATGAAAACACATAGTCCCTATTTTGAGAAACATTGGAAGAGAAAAAAGTTATGGACATTTACCTGTTTCTTCTGTTCAGTGGGAGACACACATTTGGCACCAACCTTCTCAGCTTCCTCAAAAAGGCTGTCAACAAAATATTCACAATTTGTTTGTCGATCATCACTAAGAGGCTGGTTTTCAGATCCTGTTTCACAGACCCTACACACACACAAAAAAAAGAAAAATAAGCAGTATTGATTACTAATTTTCCAAAAATTTACATGAATTGTTCTAGTTAAGGGATCGTGATTAAAATTTTTTTAATGTTTTATTTATTTTTGAGAGCGAGAGCAAGAGGGAGAAAGAAGAAACAGAGTACAGGTGGAAGAGGAGCACAGAGAGAGGGAGACACAGAACCTGAAACAGGCTCAGGGCTGTTAGCACAAAGCCTGATGCAGGGCTTGAGGGCACAAACCCTGAGATCATGACCTGAGCCAAAGTTGTACACGTAACTGAGCCACCTAGGTGCCCCTTCATGTTTTATTTATTTTTCAGAGAGACAGAGTATGAGCAGGGGAGGGGCAGAGAGAGAGACACACACACAGAATTGGAGCTGTCTGCAGAGAGCTCAACAGGGGGCTCAAACTCACGAATTATGAGATCATGACCAGAGCTGAAGCCCGATGCTTAACTGACTAAGCCACCCTGACGCCCCAGTGATGAGAACTTTTAAGATTTACTCCCTCAGCAACTTCCCAATATGAAATAGAATATTACTAACTATAGTTGCCATGCTGTAGAGTACGTCCCTATGACTTATTTATGACTAGAAATTTGTACCTTTTGACTCCCTTCATCCATCTTGGCTATTTTCATCCAATGGTTTTTTATTCTGCATTTTTGTTTTATTCTGTATTTTTATTTTGCATTATGTTTTATAAAAGAAATATTTAAAAAATTTTAAAATGTTCATTTACTTTTGAGATAGAGACAGAGTGAGAGTAGAGAGGGGCAGAGAGAGAGAGAAACACAGAATCCTAAATAGTTTCCAAGCTCTGAGCTGTCAGCACAGAGTTTGATGTGGGGCTTGAACCCACAAGCCACAAGATCATGACCTGAGCCGAGGTTGGACACTCAACCGACTGAGCCACCCAGGCGCCCCTGTCATAAAAGAAGTATTACTGAAGATTTTGTTTGAAAGAAAAGATGGTTGCTGGCTTATCTTTTTTTAGTCATACAGAAAATTCTCTATGTACTGAAATATAATTTCTCAGATTCCATAAATAATAACATTTTTGGAGCTCTCATACTGTGCTAGGAACTGTAGGGTAGATACTCTTATCCACGTTTTTATAGATAAGAAAAATGAGTCACAGAAAGGCTAAGTTACATGAGGTTACACAGCTAGTAAGTGGCAAAAACAGAATTCAAACCTTGTTAATCTGCCTTCTACATCTATGCACCTAAGCATAATAGGCGATAAAGCTTCTCTTAACAGCCAACATTTATTGAGCATATATTAATATAGTTTAGGAATTATTTTAAGTACTCTACATGAGTTAACTCATTCAATCCTCACACTGACCTAAAAGGACATATTGTTTTTATCTCCGTTTAATACGTCAAGGAAAAGCTTAAGCAAGTTGCCCAAGATCACAAAGCTATTTGAAAGCAGAGCTGGAACCTGAACTCAGGCATCCAATGCTTGTGCTTTTAATCACTGTCCTAGACAAAACAGTCATCACTGTACGGTTTAATAGATGGAGGCAGAGGCGAGAGGAAAGAGAGAGACCAAGTTATGGAGCCAAGAGAGCCTTTATTGAGATCTGCGATTCCTGGGCGAGGTTCCGTGACTCCGGAGTGGGGAGTCAGGGAAGTCGCACCTGGTATGGGAGAGCAAGGTGTTTTATGGGTGCAAGAGTTCTGGGTTTGACCTCAGGTGGGTAGATAGCCAAGTAAGGGCATCTTTGGATTGTGGCAGGATAGGATTGGCTGTTCACTTCGGTGGGTGGGGGGATGCTGGAATTCCAGTGGTGAGACTTTCCTGTTTGATACATTCCAGATCGGACAGTGGGGGTCGTTGGTCCCTGGCAGTGCCTGGAACTATTATCTGACCTGCAATAAAATGGCCGCCGGTGCTTTTCATACGGCGCAGGTCATTCCAGGTTTGCAGGTGGGGGTTGTCAGTGCATGCAGCTCTCCACAGCAAAGGGGTCGCTCAGTCACTGTCCCCTGGCAACTCTTAGAATCACTGTACTATTATTAAAATGTTGGGGTACCTGGCTGGCTCAGGCAGTAGAGCATGTGATTCTATAAAAAAAAAATGTTTTTAATGTTTATTTTTTAGAGAGAGCGAGACAGAGTGTGAGCAGGAGAGGGGCAGAGAGAGAGGGAGACACAGAATCTGAAGCAAGCTCCAGGCTCTGAGCTGTTAGCACAAGACCTACACGGGGCTCAAACTCACGAACAGTGAGATCATGACCTGAGCCAAAGCTGGCACTTAACCAACTGAGCCACCCAAGTACCTCTAGAGCATGTGATTCTTGATCTTGGGTCATGAGTTAGAGCCCCATGTTGGGAATATAGATTACTTCAGGGTATTACTTCTGGGTGGCTCAGTTGTCTGAGCGTCTGGCTTCAGCTCAGGTCATGATCTCACAGTTCTTGGCTTCGAGCCCCGCGTCGGGCTCTGTGCTGACAGCTCAGAGCCTGAAGCCTGCTTTGGATTCTGTATCTCCCTCTCCCTCTGACCTCCCCTGCTTGCGCTGTCTCTCCCCGTCTCTCAAAAATAAATTATAAAAAACATTAAAAAAATTTTTTAACTGATTACTTCATAAAACATAATAAATAACCTTTAAAAATGCTGGTACTCAGAGCAATATTTTAATGTAGGCATGCTCTTTTTACTCTTCTAGGTGATCTCTTTGTATTAAGATACCTCATTTCACAAAGTATTAATTTTATTTTGCATTTCTTTTCTCATAAAAGTAATATTAAAAAAAAAATTTGATGGTCATTTCTTTGAGATAGAGCCAGCATGTGAGCAGGGAGGGGTCCTTCTCAGAGCAACGACATGATACTTCTTACATAGAAAGAATCACATCCTAAGATGATTTCTCACAGTACTGATGATTTTCCCCTCTCTTCAGTCAGTATAGCTGTGTGGCAGTAGAGGTTACTGTCTAAAACTTGAGGCTCTGGAGTCTGTGTTTAGGAACTGAGTCACACTGACTTTGGGGAAACTTACTAGGCTCTCTGGGATGGGGCCTCCTCCTCTGCAAATGGAGGCACTACTCCCTACTCCCTATCTTACATGGTGCTGTGGGAGGTTACAAGCAAACACATACAAAAACCTATACCTGATATAGTTTCTATCAGTACACACACCGGCACACAATATTAGATAATAATATCATTACGACCTCTTAATTCTCTCCGGTAACTGTTTTTTTCTGTTCAGAATGAAAGAGGACTTTGCATGCCTCCACCTAGACCTCACTTTCTAATTGGGTTCTTTCCAAAGTGTCTCTTAGCTCTAGTAAAAGACCCTGAGGGCAATGCAACCACTGATGGGAGCTGAAACTACCCCCTCAAGCAATAAGGACTGACCTGAGCCAGCAAGCCCCGGCCTGTGATTGACTCCAACACAAGGATGGATTTGACCTTTACTGCCTACCTGCCCAGACCCACCCACCTGTGCCCCACATTTCCTTTATATATAAACCTGGAAGTATTTTGGTATTTTAGAGGCAGTCTTTGAGATGCTAGTACGCTGTCTTTCCTGGCTGTCTTTCAGGTGTTGGCCTCACTAAAATAAAGTCCTCTCTTGTTTCACAACCACTCGGTTCCTTGCCTTTGGACTTTGTTGGTGGCCAGTGGCCAATTCTGTTGTGTTTCGGACCCCCTGTGCCTAAGCTATAAAAAAGCAGTTAATATATTTGATTACTATGTACAAAGCCAATAAAGCTGAGCATCTAAAGCAGCTTTAGTCTTTTACCTATTTGATATGTAAATTATACTAACCTTCATTATGTTAATTTAAGTCATTCAAACATTTATGGAGTACCTATTATATGGTAGGTGGTAGGGGACACAAAGATAAGAAATAGTCTAGGTTTTTAAGGGGTTCAGAGAACAGCGTGTAGAGATGTACAGCTCTATGACCACAAATTTGAAGGCTTACATGAAATGGGTATATTCCTTCAAAGTGACAATCTACCAAAACTTACATGAGGAAGAAAAGATCATATGCGAAGGCTAGTATCTATTAAGAAGATTGAGGGACACCTGGGTGGCTCGGTTGGTTAAGCATCTGACTTTTTTTTTTTAAACATTTATTTATTACTGAGAGAGAGTGACAGAGCATGAGCTGGGGAGGGGCATAGAGAGGGGGAGACAAAAATCCAAAACAGACTCCAGGCTCTGAGCTGTCAGTGCCTAGCCCAATGCAGGGCTCAAACCCACAAACCACAAGATCATGACCTGAGCTGAAGTCGGATGCTTAGCCAACTGAGCCGCCCAGGTGCCCCAAGCATCTGACTCTTGAGCTCAGCTCAGGTCATTATCTCCTGGTTCCTGAGATTGAGCCCTGCATCAGGCCTGCACTGACACTGCAGATCATGCTTGGGATTCTCTCTCTGCCCCTCCACAGGTAGGGCATGTGTGCCTGGACTTCTCTCTCTCTCCCTCTCTCTCAAAATAAACAAACTTAAAAAAAAAAATCAGTGTGCCTGGGTGGCTGAGTCAGTTGAGTGTCCAACTAGATTTCTGCTCAGGTCATTATCCCAGGGTCATGGGACAGAGCCCTGCACTGGGCTCTGCACTGTGTGTAGAGCCTGCTTGAGTTCTCTATCCCTCTCTATCTCTCTCCCCTGCTTGAGTTCTCTCTCCCCCTCTATCCCTCTCCCCTGCTTGAGCTCTCTCTAAAATAAAAAGAAAAAAAATTGAGTCAATAATAAAGCACCAGGCACAGAAGATTTCACTAGTGAATTCTGTTTAGGTTTTGGGGTGATAGTGTGGTTCATGGAGTCCAGAGCCGATGGCCAAGAAAGAATTCTTGAAGACGTCTTTGGTGCAAAAAGGTTATTTTATTAAAGCACAGGGACAGGAGCCATAGGCAGGAAGAGCTGCCCCGGGTCCGTGAGGAGAGACTGGTTATATATACACTATGGAGTTGGGGGAGGTCAAGTCCAGGGGAAATTTGCAGTGAGATTTTCATATGCTAAAGAAGACTCACAGGATAAAGAAGGCCTAGCTATTGTCAAGCTAAGGTTCTGTTTCCCTCTAGCAAAGCATTAGCATTAAGACAGTTGGGAGTTCCTGGAGAAACATTTTACTCTGCCAGCCTCAAGTATTTGTCAATGGGCTGCAGGTTATAAGGAAATTGTATCTGCCATTTCCTTCTGCTTTTGTTTCCCACATCAAATTCTATCAAACATTTAAGAAATGATACCGATTTTCTACAATTTCTTTCAGAAAACAAAAGCAAAAGGGAATGCTTCTAACTCATTCTATGAGGACAGCATCACCCTAATACTAAAACCAGATAAAGACATTTCAAGAAAGGGAAACTCAAACAGTATTTCTTCGTGAATACAGATGCAAAACTCCCCAACAAAATATTAGCATTTCTAATCCAACATGTAAAAAGAATTGTACACTGCAACCAAGCAGGATTTATTTCAGGTATGCAAGGCTGATTCACCATGAGAAAACCAATCATGTAATCCATCATGTCAACACACTAAAGAAGAAAAAGCATGATCATATCAACAGATGCAGAAAAAGTATCTGACAATAGCCAACACACATTCATGACAAAAGTCTCAGCAAACTAGGAACAGAGAAGAACTCTCTTGAAAACTTACAAAAACCTATAGCTAACATCATACTTAACGACAAGAAACTAGATGCTCTCCTCCTAGGACTGGGAATAAGACCAAGATGTCCCTTCTCACCACTCCTCTTCAATGCCATTTTGGAAATCCTAGCTAAATCACTAAGATAAAGGAAATAAAATGTTTACAGATTGGGAAGGAAGAAATAAAACTTTCTGTGCACGAGGGTGTCCTGCTAAGCGAAATAAGTCAGGCGGAGAAGGACAGATACCATATGTTTGCACTCATAGGTCTAACAGGACAAACCTAACAGAGGACCATAGGGAGGGGAAGGGGGAAAGAGAGTTGGGGAGAGGGACTCAAATCATGAGAGACTATTGAATACTGAAAACTAACCAACGGCTAAAGGGGGAGGGGGAGGGGAGGAGGGGGGTGATGGTCATGGACGGGGGCACTTGTGGGGAGAAGCACTGGGTGTTATATGGAAACCAATTTGACAATATACTATTATAGAAAAAAAAACCTTTCTCTGCAGATGACATGATTGTCTACACAGAAAACCCCAAATCATCATCAACAACAAACTCCTGGGACGCAAGGTTACAGAATACAAGACGAACATACCAAGTTGTTAAGAAAGCCAAGTGATTTTTTGCACACCAGCAATAACTACTGGTATATGGAATTAAAAGCACAACAATAGGGGTGCCTGGTTGGTTCAGTTGGAAGAACATGCAACTCTCGAGTTTGGGGTTGTGGGTTCAAGCACCACATTGGGTGTAGATATTATTAAAAATAATAAATAAATAAATAAACGAATAAAAGTATAACACTATATGGGGCGCCTGGGTGGCTCAGGCAGTTAAGTGTCCGACTTAGACTCAGGTCATGATCTTGTGGTTTGTGAGTTCAAGCCCCATGTCGGGCTGTGTGCTGACAGCTCAGAGCCTGGAACCTGCTATGGATTCTGTGTCTCCTTCCATCTCTGCCCCTCCCCACTCATGCTCTGTCTCTCTCCTTCTTTCAAAAGTAAATAAACATTACCAAAAAACACCTAGAACACTATATATATCAGTACCATTTTTTCAAGCCCACAGAACTGTACAATACAAAGGATGAACCTAAATGTAAACTATAGTTGATAATATTGTATCAACATTGGTTCCCAACTGTAACAAATATATTCCATGAATACAAAATGTCACTAATAGAGGAAACTGTGAGTGGGGTGGGGTAAGGGTAGGGGATATGGGAACTGAGTATTTACTGTTCAATGTTTATGTAAAACTCTTTTAATTTTTTCTTATGGTTTTTATTTATTTTTGAAAGACAGAGACAGTGCGAGCAGGGGAGGGGCAGAGAGAGAGGGAGATACAGAATCTGAGGCAGGCTCCAGGCTCTGAGATGTCAGATACAGCCCAACGTGGGCTCCAACCCAGGAACCACAAGATCATGAACGGAGCCACAATCAGATGCTTAACCAACTTAGCCACCTAGGTGCCCCCCAAAACAAAGTTTATTAATAATACTTTTTAAAAATAGTATATGAACGACATTCCTGGACAGAAAAAAATGAGAAGTACACATTTAATTTTTCCTTATAATTCAGGAATCTCTTTATATTGTACTATATTAAGCTATAATGCAGCAAAATCCCATGGGATATTGCCTTAACACTAAAAATATCTAGACAATGTTATTATTTCATCTATGTTTTCTATTGTTACTCCTTCCCCTGCTATCCTCTTCTGATATACATGTCACTACTCCTCTCCATAATGTGAAAACCAGATTGTCAAAGCTGTTATAGAGAAGTAAAAAGTCTTGAAGTTTCAGGAATTCTTCTAATAAAAAGCATACAAGTTCAGGAAAGGGACTTTTATTTTTTTATTTTATTTTTTTAAAAGTGGGACTTTTTTCTTATGTTTTTTATTTATTTTTGAGAGACAGAGAGAGCGTGAGCAGGGGAGGGTCAGAGACGGAGGGAGATACAGAATCTGAAGACAGGCTCCAGGCTCTTAGCTAGCTGTCAGCACAGAGCCTGATGCGGGGCTTGAACCCACGAACCGTGAGATGATGACCAGAGCTGAAGCTGGATGCTTAATTGACTGAGCCACTCAGGTGCCCCAGGAAAGGGACTTTTAAACATCTATTTTGGCTCCAGACTTTCTCATTCACTACTGTGTTCTGAATATATGGTGACCAGCTAGCTGTTGTCCAAATGGGTGAAATATCTACCTGCATCTGTGTACGATTTGGTAGCACACAATAAATACAGATCTTCACCATTTTAGCCTTTGAAATATTGATATACTGAGGAAATCAGCATTCATTTTTTTACTGGACTGATTTTTTTTAATGTTTATATATTTTTGAGAGAGAGAAGAGATGGGCGGGGGGGGGAGGGAAAGGGAATGGTAGGAGGAGGAGGAGAGAGCAAGAGGGGAGAGGGGGAGGAACAGTGGAGGGGGAGAGAGAGACAGGGAGAGGGAGAGAGACAGGGAGAGGGAGAGAGAAAGGGAGAGGAAAGAGAGAGAGAGAGGGAGAGGTAAAGGGAGAAGGGAGAGGCAGGGGGAGAGAGAGGGGAGAGGGAGAGAAAACCACGCAGGCTCCCTGCTGTGTGCACAGAGCATAGTCTGGGGCTTGAACTCACAAACTTTGAGACCATGACCTAAGCTGAAATCAAGAGTCGGACTTAAACTAAGCTACCCAGGTGCCCCTGGACTGCTATTTCTAACAAAATCTATTTTTGTTACAAAAATCTCTTACAACGAAAATTATAAAATCTATCTTAATCTTGTTGTGTAGATACCTTACTAATTATTTAATTACACTCTAAGTACTGATACATATTACAACATGAAGCTTGAAAACATTATGTTAAAGAAGCCAATCACAAAAGACCACATATTGTATGTACGATTCCATTTATAAAATAAAAATATAGATAAATCTATAAAGACAGAAAGTATACTGGTGGTTGTCAGGGGCAGGGTACAGGAGAACAAAGTACAACTACTAATGGGTACGGTGATGTAAACGTCATTAAATTGACTGTGGTGATGTATGCGTAACTCTGTAAATGTACTAAAGCCCACTGAATTGTATACTTTAAATGGATCAATCATATGGTATATGAATTATGTCTCAATAAAGCTGTTGGGAAGAAAAAAAGTCCTAAGTTAAAATTGGTCATTCAGTTCATTTTTGTGCAAGAAAGTTAATACAGCAAGCCCGACTGCTGACTGCTATCCTTTGAAAGGTCTGCTTAGTTTCCTTATGATTCTGGAAAAAAAAATTTTTTACGTTTATTTATTTATTTTGAGAGAGAGAAAGAGAGAGGCAGAGATGGGGAGAGAGAATCCCAAGCAGGTTCAATGCTGTCAGCACAAGGCTCAACACAGGGCTCGATCTCATGAACTGTGAGACCATGACCTGAGCTGAAATCAAGACTCAAGAAACTTAACCAGCAGAGCCACCTAGGTGCCCCTGAGTCTGGAGTTTTAGTATATGGCTGGCTTCCATAAAAACCCTAGGCTAGGGAGTTCTTTATGTCCATGTGTCCTGTCCCTGTGCTTTAATAAAATCACCTTTTATATACCGAAGGAGGGAAAAAAAAGAAAACAACCTAAGCTAATTTCCAATGAACTTCTTTGGGCAGACAACAATTCACATGTGCTATCTTCCTTATCACTGGGAGAATTAAGTGCATCCCGGCTGATTCCACTGGGCAAGGACTCTTGAAGGCTTGTGCCAGGTTTCCTTTGATCTTCTCTCCATGTGCTTTTTTTTTCCCTTAGCTGATTTTTCTTTGTATCCTTACATTATAAAGGATCATAACCATTAGTATGCTGAATCCTGTGCATCCTCTCAGCAAATCATTAAACCTGGGAGTGGTCTTAAAGGCCTCTGACATAGGGCACCTGGGTGGCTCAGTCAGGTTAAGCGTCTGACTTTGGCTCAGGTCATGATCTCATGGTGTGTTGAGTTTGAGCCCAGCATCGGGCTCTGTGCTGACAGCTGGGAGCCTGGAGCCTGTTTCGGATTCTGTGTCTCCCTCTCTCTCTGTCTATCCCCTGTTCACACGCTGTCTCTCATTGTCTCTCAAAAATAAATAAACATTAAAAAAAATTAAAAAACAAAAACGGCCCCTGAAACAAGCTCACAATTATAGTTAGTATCAAATACATATAATAAGTAATGAGGAAGTAACAATATTTGTTTAGTGGGGCCCCTGGGTGGCTGACAGTTAAGGGGTAAGCGTCTGACTTCGGCTCAGGTCACGATTTCACAGTTTGTGGGTTTGAGCCCCAGGTCAGGCTCTGTGCTGACAGCTCAGAGCCTGGAGTCCACTTCAGTTTCTGTGTCTCCCTCTCTCTCTGCCCCTCCCCTATTAGTGCTATCTCTCAAAAAATAAATGAATGTTTAAAAAAATTCTTAAAAACATTTGTTCAGTACAAAAGTATTTGTAAGTATGGAATAAATACTTGTCTATCTCCTTAAATGGACTATGAATGGGAGAAATTTACCTCAAGTATTCAAAGCAAACAACATAATACAAAAATAAATATTTCATCTTAGATAAGTCAAAATAAAATATTCTACTCTGACCGATAAGAATCATAGACTTTTGGGGCACCTGGGTGGCTCAGCTGGTTAAGCATCCAACATCGGCTCAGGTCATGATCTCATAGTCCGTGGGTTCGAGCTGTCAGCAGAGCCTGGAGCCTGCTTCAGATTCTGTGTCTCCCTCTCTCTCTGCCCCTCCCCAGCTCACTCTCTGTCTGTCTCTCAAAATAAAATAATAAAGACAAAAAAAACCCCCATAGACTTCATACCTACCATTTATGGAGCCCCTGCTATGGGCTCACTCTTTAAAATAAAAATAAACTTAAAAAATAAATACAAAAAAAGTAAATACATACATACATATCTTTCAGGTATATATACATATATGTACCCCCACCTCTATTTTTTACTTATTAGTTTTAATTTAATTTTATTTTAGAGAGAGGGAGCACAAGCCAGGGAGAGGGGCAGAGGGGGAGGGAGAGAGAGAATCCCAAGCAGGCTCCACACTCAGCACAAAGCCCAATGCAGAGATTGATCCGATCACCCTGGGATCGTGACCTAAGCCGAAACCAAGAGTCAGACACTCAACCAAGAAAGCCACCCAGGCACTGTGCCTGCTGTGCCCATCCCCCCCCACCCCTGCCTCTGTTTTACTTAAGTTGCTCAAAGGCCAAAGAGATAGTAAAGACAGTGAAAAGGTTCAAACTTGGGCTTATCTGACTCCAGAGCCATTTATATTTTCAGTATGACTCTGAGATAGTACAACCCAAGAGGCTACAAAACCAAGTTACTCGAGTTCTCACTTAAACAACAGAAGAAATACACGAACAGAGTAATTTTACACTTTTCAAAACTTGTAACAAAAACATTTAGTAACTTCATTAAAATCTATTCAATGCAGCTTTGAATAAAAAGTTATTTTAAAATATATTACCATTAGTTCTTTAACTAAAAGAACCATAATGAAAACTTACTATATCAGTTAGTGAAATGCAGTAAAAATAGAAAGAAACTAAGAAAGGCATTAATAACAGAGAAAATTCAGATTGACTTACCATTCTTCTTTTATACTTTCAAGGTTATCTACTTCTTTCATTCTCTTTTGCCTTACTGCAAAAGTAGAAATAAACAAAAGCTAAAGTCCTCAATCTAGTATGTTAGATACATATATTTTTATGCATGCATATTCTTTAACATAAATTATTAGTTACTCCTAAAGCAGCCCTGTAAGGGTCCTGAGAACCCGACTGACCAAGCCTGAAGCTCTCATTTTCATCTACAAAGTATAAAAATAATAAAAAATAAATTCTGGAGTCTAATATTCTTCCAACAAAAGAAATATTTCTTAAAAATGACAAAAATTATAATGTGCCTTTTGGTTTAACAAGCAAAAGTGAATATAACATTTTTATTCTCATTCTTATAATTCTGTGGAGAGGCAAACTGACAAGATGTATAGTATACACTTCACTGGCACGAATTATATTTACAATACTGTATGACCATTACCACTATCCACTTCCAAGACTTTTTCAACTTCCCAAAAAGAAACTCTGTACCCATTAAAGAATCCTTCTCTATTCCTCTCCCTCCCCAGTTCCTAGTAATCTCTATTCTACCTTCTGTCTCTATGAATTTGCCTTGTACTTCACATAAATAAAATCATACAGTATTTGTCCTTTTGTGTCTGGCTTATTTCACTTAACATAAACTCATTCCTTTTTATAGCTAAATAATATTCCATTGTATGTATATACATTTTGTTTAGACATTAATCTGTTGACAGACGTTTGGATTGTTTCCACCTCTTGGCTATTGTGAATAATTTTACACTCCTGCCAGCAATGTCCAGGGTTCTAATTTCTCCCCATCCTTGTCAATACTTGTTGTTTTAATTTTTTTTTTTTATGTAATCTCCACATCCAACATGGGGCTTGAACTAACAACCCCAAGCTCAAGAGTCACATGTTCTACTCATGAGCCAGCCAGGTGCCCCATACTTGCTATTTTGTGTTAAGTAACACCCACCCTACTAGAGTGGTATCACATTGTGATAAGTGATGTTGAGCATCTTCTTCATGTGCTTCCTGGTTATTTGTCTATACCTTCATCGGAAAAAGGTTCGTTCACATCTTTTACCCATTTTTTGTTTTGTCTGTTTTTATTTTTTATTTATTTTTGCCACTGTTTTTAAGTTGCAATTTAAAAAAATATTTTATTTTTAAGTAATTTCTACACCCAATGTAGGGCTTGAATTCACAACCCTGATATCAAGAATCACATGTTCCACCAAGTGAGCCAGCCAGGGACCCCAAGTTGCATTTTTCTTGATTCACCATTTGGTTGGCTGCTGTACACCCCGGATTGCTTTCCAGAGTTCTAAATTGGATCTAACAGTTGCTGCTTGTTTTTCAATGTTTGTGTGGGAACATGAGCTTCAAACTGCTCATCTTGCCATTTTGCTGACATGACCCTCAATTCTAATTAAGAAAAATTTAATCTGAGTTATACTTGGAACTTATCTTAGTTACAGTGACTCCACATGAGTGTTTTTATTTAAAAGTCCATCTTTTTCCGGGGTGCCTGGGTGGCTCAGTGGGTTGAGTGTCCCACTTTTGATTTCAGATCAGGTCATGATCCCAAGGTCCTGGGAACCCTATGTTGGGCTCCACGCTGAGTGCAGAGACTGCTTGGGATTCTCTCTCTGTCTCCCTCTGCCCCTCTCTTCTGCTCCCACATGCTCTCTTGTTCTAATATAAGAATAAAAATTTAAGAAAAAATAAAAGTCCATCTTTTCCTAAAAAAGTACAATAAAAGTCCACCTTCCCTGATTTTTTTCTTCAGATCTAACAGTATGGATTCATGGGTTTTTGTTTTTCAATGAGTTGTAATTTATTATACTATTTATTTTGATGTTCCACTTCCCAGATTTGTCCAGTGGTGGCCCCTTCAGAGTGACTTCAATGTCTTTTTAAGACGTCTTCATCATTCTTTAGCACCTTCTTACTTTCGAGCAAGAAGCTGCTCCAGGATCATTTGTTCTTTCTCTGCCCCCGCCCTGGAATCAGACTTTTCTCTAAGGAGCCACAGCTACTTTTTTGTTGTTGGAAAATTGTATTAAGAAACCAAGATGTGAGTGTTTGTTGCTTTTAGTGTGTCAGTGCTTCCAGGACCTCTCAGTGGACAGAAAGCCTGGACTACTTTAAACACTGATCTGTTTGCTTGTTTCTTAAAGTATTTTTGTTATAAAAGCAAAACAGCAACACAGAACGTTTGGGAAAGAGAGAAGATAATCCATAATTTTATTACTTCTAACAATAACTATTTAAACTTTTGCCTTTCTGTTTCTTCATGTACATTCAAATGCATTATTAGTATATTAATAATTCTTATTTCCTGTATTTTTCATTTATGTGGTATCTTTTTCCATTTAACTACATCAACTGCTTCATAAATATTTTAAGGACACATATTTTCCCATCAGACAGTTATACCATGACTATTGGGCATTTAGTTCGCTTCAAATTTTTCCTAACAAATACAGCTTACTTTGTTGTTCCTTTAGATTCCTAGAAACAGGGAAAATCAGAGTCAAAAGATGAGTATTTCTGTGACATATAAATAGTGTACCTCTAGTTAAAAATGTAAGCACATGCAGGGCACCTGGGTGGCTCAGTTGGTTAAGTGCCCAACTCCTGATTTTGGCTCAGGTCATGATCTCATGGTTTGTGGTTTGAGCCCTGTGTCAGGCTCTGTACTGACAGCATGGAACCTGCTTGGGATTCTCTGTCTCCCCCTCTCTCCCTGTCCCTGCTTGCTCTCTCTCAAATATAAATAAATAAAAAAAAATAAACATAAAAATAAAATAAAATAAAAATTTAAGCACATCTGAATACAAGGCACTGAAGATCTACCCACCAGACCCGTTCTAAAAATCTCCCACAAGTATCTCCAGGTGAATTTAGTCTGGTAATTGGGATCTGGCAGCAGCCAGATAAAATCAGTCTGACTTCCTGCTGCTAGTGGAGTTGGGCCCATAACCACAGCAACTGTGTTGAGCACAAATTCCCACTTAGCCTCTGTTTTGCTAGGAATTAAAGTAGGATAGTGGAATCTGCTCTGAAAATATCCTATCATTGAAAGTTGTTTTAAAAAAAAACTCTTAGTTCTGAGGCACCTGGGTGGCTCAGTCTGTTGAGCAACCGACTTCTGCTTAGGTCATGATCTCATGATTCGCAGGTTCGGGCCCCGCATCAGGCTTTGTGCTGACAGCTAGCTCAGAGCCTGGAGCCTGCTTCGGATTCTATGTCTCCTTCTCTCTCTGCCCCTACCCTGTACATGCTCTGTCTCTCTCTATCTCTCAATAATAAATAAATGTAAACAAAATTGATAGCAAATGTATGTGTTGGCCTTGTCATGAGAAAATTGTGAAAAAGTCTGTAAGGCAAGGGGGAAATTGAAAGGGAAGGAAAAAGGTGGAAACACAATGGGGCTGAGGAGTAAGTACAGAATATAAAGCAAGGCACAGCACCTTCAAGGGCATCCCCTATGGTAACTTCAAACTCTGCCTTGTAGCTAGAGGGCAAGGGAGGATTCATGAATGCCACACCATCTGAGAGGATGCCATCCAACGACTAAAACAAACTGAATGACTCTACTATCACAAGTGAGGTATTCTGTATTTCCAAGACTTCTTAATCCTTCCTGTAATGCTCTTCAAAATTATTCCCTAGACCTAAGGCTGTTGTGGGCAAATTCTGTGTATACAGCTTACTTTGTTGTCCCTTTATTTTATTCAAAGGATCTTAGTCAATATTTATTAAATTAAAAATATATACACTTATTAAATGTAAGGTACTGAATTAGGCATTAGATTTACAAAGTAATAAGCCAGACAAGAAAGTTTTTATTTTTATTTTTATTTTTTTAAAATCATCTGTCCTTTTTTTTTATGTCTTTATTTTATTTTGAGAGACAGCACAAGCAGGGGAGGGGCAAAGAGAGAGGGAGACACAGAATTTGAAGCAGGCTTCAGGCTCTGAGCTATCAGCACAGAGCACGACGCGGTGCTTGAACCTATGGACTATGTGACCATGACCTGACCAAAGTCGGACGCTTAACCGATGGAGCCACCCAGACTCCCCAAGGAAGTTTTATTAATCATTAATTCATAGTATCTTAAACAGATTATATGTAAACTATATGTGTTAAGAACACAGCCATAAAAATGATTGTTAGGGGTGCCTGGGTGTCTCAGTTGGTAAGGCATCTGATTTTGGCTCCGGTCATGATCTCATGGTTTGTGAGACAAAGCCCCATTTCAGGCTCTGATCTGACAGTGCAGAGCCTGCTTGGGATTCTCCCGCTCTCTCATCTCTCTCTCTCTCTGACCTTCCCTTGCTCGTGCGCACATGCCCTCTCTCAAAACAAATAAATTTTCAAAAAGATAGTTAAAAAATAATTGTTAGGTATAAGATATAATATTGTCAATGTTCTTTTGAGTTTACAATTTTTATTACAGTTACTAGATAAATATAAACATACCATCTCTGGATCAAGGATGAACCTGAGGTCTACTGGGGAAAATATATATAGTGTCTATTTTACTTATTGTATGGAAAAAAACTAAGCTAAAACTATTAAAAGAATGTGAGGAGGTAGAGGGGGTAAACCTAGGAAACTTAAAATGGTTATCCTAATAGCAATTTGAAAGGCAATGTTCAAAATTAGTAACTCAAAATGTACATCGTTGTTAAGAAATATGACTGTACATAACTGGAGAAATAGCTATGAGTTCAAAGTAGCTGTACTTCGAGAAAGGGAATGAGTGCATTTTTAGGTTTCTAACAGTACTGTCTTTTAAACTATGTGTATATATTATTTTGACTAAAAAAAATTAAAAAGCAGGGCACTTGGGTAGCTCAGTCAGTGAAGCATATCACTTTGGCTGAGGTCATGATCTCATGATTTATAAGTTCAAGCCCCGCATCAGGTTCTGCACTGACAGCATGGAGCCTGCCTGGGATTCTCTCTCTCCCTCGCTGCTCCTCCTCCACTTGCGCACATGCTCACACTCTCTCTCAAAATAAACTTAATTTTTTTTATTTAAAAAGCAGAAAACAGGGGCGCCTGGGTGGCTCCCTTGGTTAAACATCCGACTTCGGCTCAGTTCATATCTCATGGTTTGTGAGTTCAAGCCCTGCATCAGGCTCTGTGCTGACAGCTTGGACCCTGGGGCCTGGAGACTGCTTCAGATTCTGTGTCTTCTTCTCTCTCTGCTCCTCCTCCATTTGTGCTATCTCTCAAAAATAAATAAATGTAAAAAATTTTTTTATAAAAACTAAAAAAAAATTAAAAGAAGAAAACAAATTAAAAACATATTCAGAAAACTAGAACTTCGTGTTCACTAATTTTTTCTCCTAAGACTTTGTCCTTCAAATATCATATTTCTAAAACTATCTAATTGCTTCCCTTGAAAAAGATTCTCTCCTTTCAGGCGCCTGAGTAGCTTGGCTGGTTAAGCTTCCAACTTCCAACTTCCGGACATGATCTCGCAGTTTGTGGGTTTGAGCCCCACATTGGGCTCCCTGCTGTCAGCACAGAGCCAGCTCAGTATCCTCTGTCCCCCTTCCCCGGCACCTCGCCCACTAGTGCATGCACTCTCTCCCTCTCTCTCAAAATAAATAAATAAACCTAAAAAAAGAAAATTTTTCCCTTTCTGAGGCACCCGAGTGGCTCAGTGCGTTAAGCACTTGACTCTTGATTTTGGCTCAGGTCATGGTCTCATGGTCTGTGGGATCAAGCCTCACATCAGGCTTAGTATATGGAGCCTGCTTGGGATTGATTCTCTTGCTCTCTCCCTCTGTCCCTCCCCAGCTCATATGCACGTGATCTCTAAATTAATTAATTAATTTGGGGGAAACTTTAAAAAATTCTTCCCTTTTAAAACATACAGAAAATAGGGGTGCCTGGGTGGCTCCATCGGTTAAGTATCATCTTTAGCTCAGGTCAGGATCTCATGGTTTGTGGGTTCAAGCCCTATGTCAGGCTCTGTGCTGACAGCTCAGAGCCTGGAGCCTGCTTTGGACCCTGGGTCTCTCTCTCTCTGTCTGCCCCTCCCCAGCTCATTCACTGTCTCTATCTCTAAAAAATACACAAACGTCAAAATAAGTAAGCAAATAAATAAATAACAAACATACAGAAAATAGAGAAAAACATAAGCGCACATCCCAGCCATTCAGAGGTCAGGAAAAGTTTCATTTGGACTTATTTACTTGTTATTGCATATTAAAGTTGTTAAAAACATTAAAAATGTAGAACCAAAGATTCCAACCCTTGTGGACATTACATCCTGGTGGTACTATCTGCTTTTCACTGGACAGTTTTCCAACATTATTTTCAACTACTCTAAAATAATTCCTTAGTTTGGATATGATCCTTATTATCTCATAAACATCACATGTTAATTATACTTTTTTGTTCATATGTAACCTTCCTGTGGGCATTCAAATCCTAATTATCCTTCAAGTCACAGCTCAAGATCCATGTCTACCATAAAGGTAAAATATGTATTTGTAATGTTTATTTTTGAGAGAGAGAGCAAGCACAAGATGGGGAGGGGCAGAGAGGGAGACAGACAATCCAAAGCAGGCTCTGGCTGACAGCAGAAAGCCCCAATGCCGGGCTCAAACTCAAGAACTGTGAGATCCATGACCGAAGGCAAAGGCGAAGTCGGACACTCAACAGACCAAGCCATCCAGGCACCCCAAGGTAAAATATTATAACTGTATAAAGATTCCTCTCCTAAAGCATGTGGATTTTTGGTACTGAAATCATATTGTCTGATACTGATGACTATTGTTGCTTTTGGGTTTTTTAGTTGTCTCTACTGGATCCAAGATCCTTGAGGACAGGTATCGTTGACTTACAAATTTCGTGTTCCTTCTACAGTGCCTAGCTAAGTGCAAACCAAAGAGGAGCCATCCCTAAAGTATGTCACTAGGTTTCCCTTTGCTCTCTAGCAAATTGCTAATTTATTCCATCACTTCATAGTTATAAGCTACTAATAGATTGTTTTTACTTATTCTATGACAGCTACAGAGAATAAAGAAGACCTTGTATTCAATCTGACTTGTACTGGAGTACTGGATACATCACTTTTGAGCTGAGTGACTTCATGGTTATTTACCTTCTCTAAGCTCCAGTTGCCTAAACCTGTAGCATGGGGATGACTGACATCCTCACAAGCTTGTTTTGAGGGGTAGAATACTAAGAATATAATAATGTATGTTCCTTTCTCTTTTCCCAACCCTCTGTCATAATCTGTTACTAGGATTGGTAAGAAACATTTTCAGGCTTTGTCTTAAGTTTTAATTTCAATATGGCTATGAAATTAGTTTTGATTTCCCTAATGAAACTATTAAAAACATTTATATATTTACTGAACCTTCCACCACTGTGCACAAGGCCCTGGTTTAGAACTAATGAAAGAAGGCTTAATGGGACAGAGTCTCCATTATTGGAGAGTTTACAGACTAACAAGAAAAAAATATACTGAATTACTAATTGCAAACATGGTGTAGAATTATGAAGTAAAAACTGAATCTAAGACATAAAGGCATCAATATTTCAGGTATTCCCTACCATAAATTAGTAATTTGTAAAGAAGCCATGTAAAATCTATTTATATCAACTGACTGAGCTTCTACAATCATCAGTCATGGGACACAAACGAACTGAAGTCATGTACTATCCTACAGAGAATTTAAAAAGCCACCTGACAAATGTCTAAGTCACCAGCATGAAGCTCACTATCAGAAGGGACAGATGAATAGAATTTCCTCATTTTGCTTCAGTTTACTTCCAATTAGTACCACTACCATCTTATATTTGTATTGTGTATCACAGTTTACCAAACACCTTCCCAATTATTATCCCACTTACTCCCAACAACTGCAGTTATAAAATCAGTCAGGAGACAGAGTAGATTGAGCTTTTTGGAACACATCCACTGAAAGGAAAAATCCAGACAAAATAGATTTAGACTACTAAGAAAAATAGTGTTTTTAATGTATACATTAAAATTGAAATAGGAAAAATTTGCATATTACCGATTTTACTTGTGTTTTGTAAACATACATGACATGCTACATTTTTTTTTTTTAAGATTAAGGTTTTGTATCAGGATGTTATATACCACCGGGTACGTTATCTTTATGTAGAAGCTGAAGTCTCTCCTTAAGCATAAAGCCATTCCTGGCATTAAACACAGGGCAAAGGAACGGACAGGTCACATTTCCGTGGGTTCTTTTTACTTAGCTCTTCCATGGAGTGAAAGTAGGTCTCCAAACCTCCAAGAGCAAACTAACTATGGTAGTTAGTTTGAACACTTTAAAAGGCAGTTTATTTGTGTTTTTAATGAATTCTAGTTAACTATTAAACAATAAAAATTTAAAAATTATGGGAATTTTGAGATTATCTTAGTTGCAATCATAGTACTTGAAAAAAAAAAGACATATTTGTCGTCTTCTAGAAAAATTGTTAATCTGGAAGTTCTTTGCTCCCAAGGACCAAAGTGACAGTGACAAAAATAATTTAAATGAGAAATCCTAGGGAAAAGGGGACACTTTGGCAGAGATTGTCAAGGTCACTGAGGCAGCCATCCTTTGACATCAAGACATTCTCATCCCAGGCTCCATAATGAAGTGTTATCCACCTTGCAATACCCAGCTCAAATACAATTTCCTTTAGAAAACCTTCCACAATTATTCTGAAAGACGTAAACATAAAATTGTTAACAGAGAGAGGAGAGATCAGCTCTGTACCCTTAGAAATTATCCTATCTTCACAGTCACAATTCTAGGCCCAAATATTACCTCCTGGTGATTGTCTCCCACCCATTCTTATCCCCATCCAATGTAGTTTCTACAGTTTTCTTTTTTTTCAAGTAAACTCTACTCCTAATATGGGGCTCAAACTCAAAACCCTGCGATCAAGGGTCCCATGCTCTACCACAGAGCCAGCCAGGAGCTCCCAGGGTGGACTTTTTAAGATACAAATTTGACGGAGGGGCACCTGGATGCTCCCTGGTAGAATATGTAACTCTTGATCTAAAGGTTATAAGTTTAAGCCCCGCACTGAGTGTAGCGTTTTCTTTAAAAAGTAAAATCTTGGGATACCTGGGTGGCTCAGTGGGTTAAGCATCAGACGTTGGCTCAAGTCATGATCTCATGGTTTGTGAGTTTGAGCCCTGCATCAGACTTTGTGTTGACAGCTCAGAGCCTGGACCCTGCTTTGAATTCTGACTCCCTCTCTCTGTCCCTCCTCTGCTTGTGTACTCTTTCTCTCTCAAAAATAAACCTTTTTAAAAAAATAAAATAAAATCTTTTTAAAAAATGGACTGAAACTTACCTGCTTAAAGCCCTTCAATGACCACCCACACTCTTCAAATAAGGTCCACATATTTTGGGTAATATTACAGAGGAGTTCACTGTTAATACATTTCTCTCAGTACATTTGAGTGGTTTGAAAATTTTGCTATGAAAGTTTAAGAGAGGGGTTACTAGGTGGCTCAGTCAGTTGGGTAGCTGACTTCAGCCCAGTGTAATCCTACACTTCGTGGGTTCAAGCCCCATGTTGGGCTCTATGTTGACAGCTCAGAGCCTGGAGCCTGCTTCAGATTCTATGTCTCCCTCTTTCTCTGCCCCTCCCCTGCTCAGCACTCATGCTCTCTCTTTCTAAAAAATAAATAAACGTTAAAACAAATTAAAAACAAAGTTTAAGAGAAAGAAACAAACAGCCGGTCCCAAATCCCTAACGCTGCTTAATAGACCTGGCATCATTTCTCCGGCTCTCTTTTGCATTCTACACTCAATCCAACTGCTGTGACCTTTCGGTTCCGTAAACTTCCCTAGCCTCCATCAGTGAAACAGATTCCACTTTTCCCCCTCCTTTGAGAGTCACTTTCACCTAATTCCTATTTACCTATAACATCTTAGCTGGAAGACTGCTTTCCTAAGAAAACTTTAACAGACTTTCCCCAGCTGGTTATCCACTTGTTGCAGATTCTCACAACCTGCTACATTCTATTTTTTAAGCTTCTACCCAGGTTTATCGGTATTTATAGTCGAGTCTTGAACAATACAAGTTTGAGCTATGCAGGACTACTTATATGCAGAGTTTTTTGGATACAGCACATTACTGTAAATGTATTTTCTCTTCCGTATGATTTTCTTCATAACATTTTCTTTCCTCTAGCTTATGTTATTGTAAGAAGAAATCATAATGCAGATAATACACAAAATGTGTTAACTGACTGTTTACCTTATTGGTAAGGCTTATTATTACAGGTTATTAGTAGTAGTTAAGTTTTTGGGCAATCAGAATTCATACAGATTTCCCACCGTGTGGGGGTTGGCACCCCTAACACTCTCACCATTGTTCAAGGGCCAACTGATATTTGTGTGATTAGTTGCTTAATATTTCCCCCCAATAACAATGTAAAGTGCATGAAGCAAAATCTATAGGGGTCACCATAGTATTGGGGGCATTCACCATACAGTAGGTGCTAAAAAATTCTGAATGACAAAGTAAGTAATTAACATTACTGTGTAGAGTATCCTTGTATTTATCACAGCGGAGGGTTGAGTCAATACTCAATAGTTTGTTAATACCGTGTTTAGCCTTGTATCATTATTACTTGCGTGCTTAATCACTCCTTCCATCCTGTACACCACTGTTACTCGTCTTTGGATGCCAACACCGACTAGCACTAACTTCGGTGGTATTAATAGGTGCTCACTATTCACTGAATTTAACTGCCTTAAAAATCAAGACGCCTTTCAGGATATTTACACAGACGACACAACATCAACTTAAAGAGCTCTCCCCGTTAAAAACGAAACTGTAATTCAAAAACGTATAAACACTCCCTGAACACACGTGAGCCATGACTTTGAAACAAGGAGGCCGATGTTCACGTCGTTTACAAAATGTCATACTTTACAGTTCTACATGGACATCAATAAAGACTGTCCGTTTCCCATGTTGATTTTCCATCATCTCAAATTAAGTACGAAGAAATCGAGGCTGGACACCACTCTAATGTTCCTTACTGCTAACAAGAAACAGCGAGTAAAAAAAAAAGACCCACACTTAAAAAAAAAAAAAATGAAACCTGGAAAACAGCGAACACGAAACCTACAAAGACTGCTGTGGGAGACTGGTAACGAAGCTACCTAAGAAATGGCCACCCCAAACAAACGTGCCTCGTCTTTCTGCACAGTGCTCTTGCAGGGTCTCTGGAAAGGGGGGCACGTTAAACGCGCCTAACTCGAAGTTTCCGAGGGCCGTCAGAACGGAAGCGGTCCGCGGTGCATGCACGCAGGAAGCAGCGCAGGCGGCAGGCCCGAGTCGCGGCTCACCTGACCCGGCCAGAAGTCTCGCCCCGGCCATCGCCTCCGCCAACAGCGTCGCCGAAACCGTCCGGATCCTCGGCCCACCGAGACCAACACCGACACAAGAGCCACGGCTCAGCCGGACCCAACGACCCCAGCGCCCCGGCCCGGGAAGCGCCGGCCCACGCCCGGAGGCCAGCGGATGCCCCAGCCCCTCACCCGGCCGAACGCGGGGCGGCCCCAGCACACTCACCTTCGGCCGCGGCCGCCTCGCGGCCTCGTCCTCAGTTGGCTCAGGGGTCGCGGGCGCCACCGCTGCTGTCGGGCTGACGGCCCTCAGACCCGCTGAAGCTCGCGGGCCGCGCTGCCGGCACCCGGCACCGGCCCGCCTCCCTGGCTCTCCGCCGCCGGGCGCCGGGCGCGCGCCGAGCTGGCTCTGCGCAGCCCCGAGAGCTAGCGCGCGCGGGCCGGGGGGCGGGGCCGCCACCGCCGCCGCAACCTCAGGCCTCCGCGTTACCCGAGCTCATGGCGGCTGCCTCCTGCCAGCAGCCGGCGCAGCTGCTGGCTGCCTTCTCACTCGGCGCGGAACATACTGGAAGCGAAGTGTGGGCTCAACCGAGAACCCAGCGCCTGCTTACGTCTGTACCTCTTCAGCCTCTGATTGAATCCACGAAGAGATTTCCCTGCATTCTGACAATGTGGAACTTTACTGGAGCCCTGCGATTCTGGAAAGCGACGGTTAAAGAAATCCCCCCACCCTTTTCTGTTCCTGAAAGGGTTGTCTGCCAGGAACCACCTTTCCCTTAGATAGGACTCACACGTGCCCCCTTGTTCACCTCTGACACAGGACCCTCCACAGGTCAGACACAGACCCTCCAAATTCCCTTCTTTTTTGCCTCATAAATGATTAGCTGAACCGATTGCACTCACAGAGCAATCTGGACAAAATACCAGCTACCTTCTACTTGACCAAACTTCAGTGAGGCTCCTCTGCTTCCATCAGGCCCCTCAACTTTGACCTACCCTCAGCCTGATCCCGTCTACAGCCCCCTCCTAATCCACCACTCCTGAAAATCAGGGTCCCCGTCTGTCCGAGTAAAACACTGTAGTGCTGTGTGATCACCGCCACCTGTCCCTCCCACTTCCGCACCCCCAGGTCCCTCTAGTCTTTGTTCCCTCCTCCTTGTGCAAGGAAAGCCCTTGCCTGAGTGACCTTGGAGACAGTTGCAGGTCTCAAGGTCAAGAGTTGCCGTCTGTAGGAATAGTCGCTCCTACCCCCTTGTGGAGCTGCCCTAGTCGAGGTACCTCATAGAAGTGGAATCATACAATATTTGTCATTTTGTGTCTGGCCTTATTTCACTTAGCCTTATGTTTTCAAGGTTCATCCACAGCACAGGTATCAGAGTTTATTCTTTTTTATGCTGAATAATATTCCATTCTATGTATATCCCATTTTTTGTTTATCCATGCATCTGCTGATGGACATTTGGATTGTTTCCACCTTTTGGCTGTTGTGAACAATGGCACTGTGAACATTGGTGTATGAATATCTGACTAAGTCTCTTGCTCTCAGTTCTTTAGTATATATCTAAGATGCGGAATTGTCAACTGATATGGGGTATGTTTAGCTTTTTGAGGAACTGCCAAGCTGTTTTCTACAATAAGCATACCATCTTATATTCCTATCAGCAATGCAAGTGCATTCCAGTTTCTCCATAGCCTTGAGAACACTTGTTATTTTCCATTTTTGTTTTTTGGATTATTTTTTTTTTATAAGAGCTATCCTAATTGATGTGGAGTGGTTGGTATTCATTGTGGTTTTCATTTTTATTTCCTTCGTGACAGTGATGTTGAGCATTTTTTGTGTGCTTATTGACCTTTGTATATCTTTGGGGAAATGTCTAATCGAGTCCTTTGTTCACTGTTATCTATTTATTTATTTTAAGTAAACTCTATGGCCAACCTGGGGTTTGAATGCATAACCCTGAGATCAAGAGTCTGATGCTCTTGCAACTGAGCCACCACCCTAGCCTTTGCTCTTTAAAAAAAAATGTTTATTTATTTAGGGGGGGGTGAGGGGGAGAGAGAGAGAGAGAGAGAGAGAGAGAGAGAGAGAGAGAGAGAGAATCCCAAGCAGGCTCTAAGCTGTCAGCACAGAGCCTGACTCAGGGCTCCATCTAATGAACTATAAGATCATGACCTGAGCCTGAAACCAAGAGTTGGATACTTAACCAACTGAGCTACCCAGACACCCCAGCTTTTACCCATTTTTATTTTTATTTTTTTTTTAATTTTACCCATTTTTAAATAGGATTGTTTTTTGTTGTTGAGTTGTATTCTTTTTTTTTTTTTCTGGAGATTAAGTCCTTATCATAGATGTAATTTGCAAATATTTTCTCCTATTCTGTGGGTTGTCCTTTCATTCTGATAGTGTCCTTTGATATGCAAAATTTTTAAATTTTGATGAAGCTCAATTTATCCTTTCTTTCCTCTATGCTTTTAGAGTCATAAACAAGAAACCATTGCCAAATTCAATGTCTTGAAGATTTTACTCAATGTTCTTTCTTTCTTTCTGTAAGTTTTATTTATGTAAGTAATGTATACACCCAACATGAGACTAGAACTCAAAACCCCAAGATCAAGAGTCACATGCTCTTGGGGCACCTGGGTGGCTCAGTCGGTTAAGTGTCGACTTTGGCTCAAGTCATGATCTCACAGCTCGTGGGTTCAAGCCCCGGCATCAGGCTCTGTGCTGACAGCTAGCTCAGAGCCTGGAGCCTGTCTTCAGATCCTGTGACTCCTTTCTCTGACCCTTCCCTGCTCACACTGTCTGTCTCTCTCTCAAAAAAAAAAAAAAAAAAAAAGAAGAGTCACATGCTCTTTCAACTAAGCCAGCCAGGCGCCCCCCCCCCCTCGAATTCTGGGTTATTTTCTGAGTATTCTATACTTTTAGCTCTTACACTAGATGATTGATGCATTTTGAATTAATTTTTGTACACATGTAAAATAAGAGTCCAACATCATTCTTTCACATGTGGATATACAGTTTACTTAGAAACATTTTTAAACTTTTTAGTTTATTCATTTATTTTGAGAGAGTCAGAAAAAAAATAAATTAAAAAAATAAAAAATAAAAAAGAGAGACAGAGAGAGAAAGTGGGGGAGGGGCAGAAAGAGGGGGACAGATCTGAAGTAGGCTCTATGCTGACAGAGCCCAAGGCAGGACTTGAACTCACAAACCCATGGGATCATGACCTGAGCCAAAGTCAGATGTTTAATTGACTGAGCCACCCAGGCACTCCTCTAAGAACAATTTTAAAAATTTTATTTATTTATTTTGATGACAGAGAGTGCAAGTGCACTTGAATTGGGGGTGGGAGAGGCAGAGAGAGATGAGAGAGAATCTTAAGCAGGCTCTGAGCTGTCAGCATGGAGACTGATGTGGGGCTCAGTCTCACAAACTGAGATCATGACCTGAGCTGAGATTAAAAGTCAGACACCCAACCAACTGAGCCACCCAGGTGTCCTATCTTGGAATCCTTTTTTGAAAAGACTATCCTTTCCCCATTTAATGGCCTTGGGATAAACACCACTTGGTCACGATGTGGAATTCTTTTGACATGCTGCTAGATTTAGTTTGCTAGCATTTTGTTGAGGATTTTTGCTTCTCTATTCATAAAGGATTTTGCTCTGTAGTTCTTTTACTGTGATATCTTTGTCTACCTTTGGTATCAAGGTAATGTTGGTCTCATAGAAGGAGTTAGGAAACATTCCCTTTTCTTCTATTTTTCAGAATATTTTGAGAAGGATTGGTGTCAATTCTTCCTTAAGTGCTTGGTAGAAATGTTTAGTAGAGACTCTCAAGTCATCTAGTCTTGAGCTTTTCTTTGTTGGGAGGTTTTTGATGACTGATTCAATCTCTTATTGTAGGTCTGTTTGGATTTTCTATTTATTTTTGAGTCTGTTTTGGTCATTTATGTGTTTCTGGAAATTCATTCATTTCACCAACATTAGTTAATTTGTTATCATACATTGCTTATAGTATTTTCTTATGATTCTTTAAAAAAATTTTTTAATGTTTATTCATTTTTTGAGAGAGAGCGTAAGAAGGGGAGGGGCAGAGAGATGGAGATGCAGAATCTGAAGCAGGCTCTGGGCTCTGCACTGTCAGCACAGAGCCCAATGCAGGGCTCGAACTCATAAACTGTGAGATCATGATCTAAACTGAAGTTGGACATTTAACCAAATGAGCTACCCAGTCACCCCTAATTCTTTTTATTTCTATAAGGTTGGTAATGATGTCCCTACTTTCATTTATGATTTTAATAATTTGTGTTTTTCTTGGTCAGTCTAGCTAGGTTTGTCCTTTTATTACTCTTTTGAAAGAACCAACTTTTGGTTTCATTGATTTATTTTATTTTATTAAGTTTAATTTTTTGATGTTTATTTATTTTTGAGAGAGAGAGCGAGAGAGCGAGAGAGAGAGCAAGTGAGGGGTGGGCAGAGACAGAGGGAGACACAGAGTCTGAAGTAGGCTCCAGACTCTGAGCTTTCAGCACAGAGCCCAATTCTGGACTTGAACTCATGACCTGTGAGATCATGACCTAAACCCAAGTCAGATGCTTAACTGACTGAGCCACCAGGTGCCCCTAAGATTTTATTTTATTTTTGTTTTTTTAGAGAAAGAGTCCATGAGCAAGGGAGAGGGGCAGAGGGAGAGAGAGAGAGAAAATCTTAAGCAGGCTCCATTCTCAGCACAGAACTTGATGTAGGGGTTGATCCTACAACCCTGAGATCATGACTTGAGCCAAAATCAAGAGTCCAACGCTTAACCAATTGAGCCACCAAGGCATTCCTCTCCATTTTTAAAAAAATTCTGTACTTTATTTATCTCTAATGTTTATTATTTCCTTCCTTAAACTAGCTTTTGGGTTTCATTTGCTCTTTCTTTAATTATTTTCTGTTACATTTTGTTTGTTTGTTTGTTTATTTGTTTGTTTTGGGGTAACAAACCCCAGGATCGGACCTGTTGGCTTTTTAGTTGTAACTCTAAACACTCAAACAGCACTGCAAGCTTCTTACGGGTTTAAACTGAGGCATATATTTGTTACATATTCTGCAGAATACTTTATATGGTAGGTATTACATAGATCTGTACGAGGGGGGCAGTAAATGCTTCTTGAATGGACATGGAAAGATAATAGGTGACCTGCAGGAAATCAGCTCCTGACTCTGCATCATCTTTTTCAGCTGGTATCCATTCCAACCATCCAGTTCGGGTTACAAACACAGTGACCACACATTTTCCCTACCTCAAGATGAATATCTAGGACTAAGCTGTTAAATAGAACTTTTGAGATGAGAGAATTTCTACACTTTAATACATTAACTACTAACAACATTTTGCTACTGAATACTTGAAATACGGGTAATACATCTGAGGGACAGAATTTTTAATTTTTTAATTTAAATTTAAATAGCTGTATGTGGATAGTAGTTATCACATTGGACAGTACAGAATTCTAATGTCACCAATTCTGATTTTGTTCCATGATTCAGTGTTTATTCAATGTGTCAGGCTTCCTAAAAGTATGGCCTCATGGAACTCATCCTATGCCTACTGGATCAGAATCATCTCTTCCCAGAGGACATTTTTCTGGAGTTGTAGTGTCTCACCGGAGCTCTATCAGAAACGCCTGGGTGGCTCAGGCAGTTAAGTGTCCAACTCTTGATTTCACAACAGGTCATGATCTCACGGTTGTTGAGTTTGAGCCCAGTGTTGGATTTCATGCTGACAGTGCAGAGCCTGCTTGAGATTCTCTTTCTCCCTCTGCCATCCCTCACCCATGCATGTTCTCTCTCTCTCTCTCTCTCTCTCTCTCTCTCTCTCTCTCTCATTCTCGCTCTTGCTCTCAAGTAAACACACATTTAAAAAAGTGTCTTTCAGTGGTGCCTGGGTGGCTCAGTTGGTTGAGTGTCCAACTCTTGATTTCAGCTCAGGTTATGATCCCAGAGTTGTGGGTCTAATCAGCTTGGAGCCTGATTAAAATTCTCTCTCTCTTTTTCTTTCCCTCTCCCCTGCTTGAGCTCTCTCTCTGTAAGAAAAAAAAATCTTTCAACGAGCCCAATTTATCAACTTCTATGGTTTATGTTTTTATGTCCTTGGTAAGAAATCTTTGCCTACTGCCTGGTCACAAAGATTTTCTTTTAGGCTTTATTCTAAAGAAAAATTACAGTTTTAGCCTTATGTTTAATCAATCTAAAGTTAATCTTTTTAATTAGTATGGAGTAAAAGTCAAGGTTTATTTACTTATTTTTGCTTAGGGATATACATTGTTCTAGCATCATTTATGAGAAGAATATCCTTTCCCTGTTAATCACCTTCGCCAGTTGACAAAAATCAGTTGTGTGTGAGTCTCTTTCTGGACTTTATGTTCTTAGCCATTGAGCTGTATGACTACATACTTATGCTGCCTTGATTATTAAAACTTAATAGTAAGACTTGAAATGAGGAAGTGTAAATTTCCCCACTTTTAGTTTTTTCCTGATTGCTTTGGTGACTGTGTGTGTGTGTGAGAGAGAGAGAGAGAGACAGACAGACAGACAGACAGACAGACAGACTCTGGGTTCTTTGTATCTCCATATAAATTTTATTTTTAATTAATAATTAATTAGGCTCCTTGTCTAATATGGGGCTTGAACTCATAACCCTGAGATTGAGAGTTGCATGCTCTACCTGCTGAACCAACCAGGCACACCTCCATATAAATTTTATTTTAAATTTTTTTTAGAGAGAGACAGAGCATGGGTGGGGGAGAGGGGCACAGGGAGAGCAAGAATCCCAAACAGGCTCCATGCTTAGCACAGAGCCTGATGTGGTGCTCGATGTCATGGCCCTGGGATCATGATCTGAGCAGAAGTCAAGAGTTGGCTGCAAAATTTTATTTTATTTTATTATTTTTAAATGTTTATTTTTGAGAGACAGAGAGACAGAGTACAAGTAGTAGAAGGGCAGAGAAAGGAGACACAGAATCTGAAGCAGGCTCCAGGCTCCCAGCTGTCAGCACAGAGCGGGATGCAGGGCTTGATCCCACAAACCGTGAGAGCATGACCTGAGCAGGAAATCAAGAGTCAGACACTTAACCAATTCAATCATCCAGGTACCTCTGCCCCTCATTCTTAGTGTAGATGTTGGGAAAGGTAGTTTTCCTTGCAGCTTCCTGGGGATGAATGATGGGAAGGTTGGCAGGTTTATTTCTAATTCATCCTTAGATGTGTCCTTTGTTTTACAAGGATTTTGCAGGGTGATTGCATCAGAATGTAACTTGAGCAGGTTTTTGTCTTTTCTATCTCCTGAAGACAGAAAATAGAAGGTCAAGTTCACTGTGGTTGAGCAAATGCATTAAAAATGTATCACTGGTCTGGATTGCTGCAGTGACTTTGTTTTTGGTCTAAGGCTTTTTTTTTGGTATCTTGCCAGCTCATGCATTTTTTTAAAAAAAGTATTTATTTTGAGAGTGGGGGAAGGGCAGAGAGAAAGATATATATACACAGAGGGAGAGAGAGAGAGAGAGAGAGAGAGAGAGAGAGAGAGAGAGAGAGAGAGAATATCCCAGGCAGGCTCAGTGCTGTCAGTGCAGAGCCTGACTTGGTGCTTGATCTCATGAACTGTGAGATCATGACCTGAGAGCTGAGACCAAGAGTTGGGTGCTTAACTGACCGAGACACCCAGGCACCACCCCCCTCCTTTTTTTGAGAGGGATGGAGGGGGAGAGAAAGAGAGCTGAGAGCGAGAGAGACAGATTGTGCTCTTGTGTAAGCACAGAAGTGGGGGAGGGGCCGAAGGGGGGAAAGAATCTTAAGCAGATTCCACACCTAGTGCTGAGCCTGATGTGGGGGCTTGATCTCACCACTGTGAGATTCTGACCTGAGCTGAAATCAAGAGTTGGACGCTTAACTGACTCAGCAACCCAGGAGCCCCATAGCTCATGTGATTTTAAGCAAAGTTTAAAAACAGATTTTTATCGACTTATTTTCTCTCGTTCATACTGCAGAAAACAAGCAACTCTTTCATTTCTTTTTCAAGCTTTCCTGCTTTTTGTCCATAATGTTCCCTTATTCCATTTTGTGGTTCAAGATGCATCTCAGGGCTTTCCCTATATCCCTGTTTGAGTTAGAGGTTTGTGCCTTATTCTTCATCACATTGTATTAAAGCTTGCTTCAATTGCTTCAATAGTTTCTTGCTGGTCTCTAGCTGTCTTGTCTGCAAGTACTGTGTATTGTTGTTTTTTAAAAAATTTCCCTATTTCCTGGCTTGCGTACCAAAAACACCAATTGGGTTTAGAGTAAACATTTGTTGGTAGTAAATGATGCAGGTTATTGGTGCAAGATTGTCAAGCCCAATGGTCAAGATAGACTTCTTGAGACATTTTATGGTGCAAAAAGCTATTTTATTATAGCACAGGGACAGGACCCTTGGGCAGAGAGCTGCATTGTGATTGTAAGGAATGACTGATTATATAGAGTTGTCTATCCTACAGAGGTGCAGGTGACCTTAGGGCTCCAGGAAATTGAGTTTATAGGTTCCTGGGGGTCTATTGTCTTTTTCTCTTTTTTTAAAGTTTTGTTTATTTAGTTAATCTCTATACCCTATGTGGGGCTCAGACTCATCACCTGAGATCAAGAGTTGCATGCTCCTCTCAGTGAGCCAGCCAGGTGTCCCAGGATTGTGTTTTTCTTGTGAATCATTAAGACAGCTACAAACTAGTGGAGTTTCACATCCTACAAGACTGTGATCTTTATCAGTTGACCATTTGTTTTTCCCCTGCCTTTGTTCTTAGGCATTTACTAGTGCCTGAGGATCTACTTCCCACTTTAAGGTTTGCCAGCTGTCAGCTCTGTGTTGCACTCAGCTTGCCTTTTGCTCTCATCAGTTATAATGACCCAAATCATAATAACTTGACTGTCTCAATTTAGGAGTACAAAAACAAACAGAAAACAAAGGAGGAAAGCACACAAATCGTTTATATCCTAATTTGCATGCTATACACCTCTTCAGGACACTTCATATACATCTGAAAACCAGCCTCTGTCGGTAGGAAAACTGTTTATTCTCTTCAGTGGTCTCATACGTAGCTAACAGAATCCGGAAAACCAGGTCTACTATTCTATTATGAGGTCTCCACACCCATAAGAGTCTGGTTTTAAGTAGTGGGTGACGCGTTGCCATTTAATGTAAATGGGCTTTGCCTGCTTTCCTGGAATCCACACTTCTTTCCAAACAGAAAAATGACCTCCATTTTCAGTGCTGCGCGCAGCTTTGTCGAATGATTGGTAGCTTGGATGGCTAGAATGCTCTGATTTTGATGCAGCTTGGGTATTTTACAAGACTTTTCTTGAGCTTTCCATTTTTCTTAGTGCAGCAAACAGGAAGAACCTTTTGCTCAATGACTAGTTCGTTCACTATCGCTTATGTACCAAGAATTTTGGTGAAATTAACATAATTTCTCTTTTACTGGACAGCTTTTCACATTCTCTTAATCCTTGAAAGTTAAATCACAAATTTCGTATTTTGTGTTCAGCTTTTTGTATTTTCAATTCTTGCGCGGGCGGCACTGATAAGGGAGACTCGTAGGAAAAGAATTCATTCTTTGTGACTCCACCTTAGATCTGGCTAAGGTTATAGAAAACGACCCTTTCTCGCTTTGTTTAAAGACAGCGGCCTAGCGTTTGTTCTTTCTTAAACTTACCATGTGCCAGAGGCCGCACAGATCTATTTTATCATAGTCTTATTTTCATAGGCACGAAAAGTGCGACTCAAGTTCGGTGTCCTGCCTCGGGTACCTCTGGGATTCCAACTCAGGTCACCGCGCCCTCGTCCTCCCCGGTCCCCATGTATTCCCCCGCTTTTTCGGGTCATTTCTGGCTGCATCCCGGGCACCTGGGGCGATGGTAGAGATGCTAGGGTATTCGGGCCTCGTAGGGGGTGAGAATTCCACCGTTAACCCCGTGCGCTAGCTCGTCCTGCGCCCTTTCTGGTTTTTCCCATCCCCCTCCTAGACGCGGAGCCAGACCTGTGAATCATAGAGCTCCTAGAGCCCAGAGCGTCCCTTCCCCCCTCTCCCGCCTCACCGAACGCTGACGCCGCGCCGCTGGGCGGGGCCTACTAGAGGGGCGGAGGGAGAGGAGGGGGGAACCGACAGGAGAAGGGCTGGCCGGCCCTGCAGCGCCCCGCAGCGGCCACGACCGGAAGCGGTCTCGTCGGCCCTGCGGCGCTGGTTCCCTGACGCACGGAGCTCGAGAGCGAGAACGAGAGAGAAAGGGGCAGAAATGGCGGCTCCGCTCGGCTCCCGCTGAGCAGGGCGAAGCCGGTGGAGGGTCTGAGCTGTCGGCCTGGTGCATCGCTCCCGCCTCCCGCTTTCTGCCTTCTCACGCCTACTTCTCTTCGTCTGCCCTACTCTCGCCTGTCCTCGTCTGCGCTCCGGAGAGTCCGGGCCGGCTCGTCTCTCCCGGCCCGGCTCCACTGGCCCTGACTGCCCGGCCGGCGGGCCGGCCTTCCTCGGCTCTCCCAGGCGCGGCGGGCGCTGTGTGGACCCCGTCCTCCTGGCTGCACCATGGTGAACACCCGGAAGAGCTCTCTGCGTCTTCTCGGGTCCAAGTCGCCTGGGCCTGGGCCTGGGCCTGGGGCCGGAGCAGAGCCTGGGGCGACCGGAGGCAGCAGCCATTTCATCTCCTCTCGGACCCGCTCCTCCAAGACCCGCGCTGCCAGCTGCCCCGGCGCCAAGGCCGGGGGAAGCGGTGGCGCCGGCGTCGCTCTGGAAGAGGCCCGGGTAAGAGCGCGGCGGCCCGAGTCCGGAGGCTTGCGAGTGCCGGCGCGGCCGCCGGGGCTTTGTCTGGCCGGGTGAGGGCAGGAAGCCTCCAGTGGAGACCGCTCGGGCGGCTGGGGACCGGGTCTGCGGGTGCGGTGAAGGATGGCACCGGTTAGGTAGGACTGCGATAGCTTTGCTGCTCTGGTTCTTTTGTGTGAAGAACAGGACTGGAGTCGGGGGGAGAGGGCTCCGGGGGGGTCTTGAGAGGGACATTAGAACAGTCTGGCTTCCGTGTCCTTGCCCTGCCGTAGAGGGGAATTCTAGGGGAGCAGGAGCGAAAGGCCGGAGTCCCCGGGTGGAAGGGCTGGGAGAAGAGAAGTGAAAGTTTTCTGCGGTGTCAAACCCTTCTTGGGAGTGTGTCAGCTCCTGCCGGTGTCTAACTCCAGCTTACTCTCGAACTGTTCGGGGGTGGTTCAAGTTGGTGAGGAAGTGAACGGAGAGCTCCAGTTGGCAGCCAGGCAGGGATGCTGAAAAAAGTTTGTAGCTACTCTGACACCAACTTTAAAAACAAAATCAACGCTATCGCCTCTCCAGGCAGGAGAGATCAAGCATGCTTTCGTAGCTGCAGAGTCAGCCAGCGAGCTAAGCAGGGTTCCAGTAGGGACCTCGTAGAGCCTTCTAGTAGGGCTTTCAAGTCACGGAAGGGGCACGTCGAAAGTTTTGGATAGTGTAGGCACCGTTTCCAAATTGTCTGGTTCCTTGGATGGGTGCGTTTTTGTTATGGGAATAGTTTACCGAAAGGTGTATTAACACCACGGTTGTCACACTGTTGCAAACATGACATTTGAAGAAGGCTGGCGATTTAGTTTTTTATTTAAAAAGTGGTTGAAAGATCTTGAAATTTCATTACAGTATAAAACTCCAAGCTAGCACTTGTCTTAGCACTTTAAGGGACTTGGTGAGTTTGTATTACAAGATTGGTTCAGAATCCAGAAGAGAGAATTGCTTCTGTCTAGCAAGAGGCTAATTTACCAAGAGTAATTTGGCTGGGAACTGCCATTCATTTAAAGTGCTCCTTTAAATTCACACCATTTTGTTATTCTTGTGGGAGGGAGGCAATGTTTTATTTTCTATGGGGTCTACAAGATTATGGTTTGTGTGTGCTTTTTCTCTGTATCACACCGCTCGACACTAATCAGAATTAATTGTAGCGATTACAACAGATACATTTTACTGAAATGTATTTAATTGTATCTTTGAAAAGTCAAAGCTGTCCTGGTAGTAGACTGTTTGGCGGCTAACAGATCTCTTAGGTTAAAATAAGAAAGCTGGATCTGAAAGTGGTGCAAACTAGAATAATTTTTCTGGAAACTTTGGCTTTTTGTAGAGAGGATTCCAAATGTGTACAGGTTTACTGACTTTCTGAAGCTAACATATTTTAAAATAAAAATAAATTTAAGGAAGGTCTGTTCTCTACACCTGAGTATAAATGAAATGTTTAGAGTGTAAGCATTTAATTGTAGTATAATGGTATGAATACCTAGTAGAGCAGTGTCTAATTCATCTGAAGCAATTAGTTCGTCTGTCACTGATCAGTTTGTGGTCCCATTTTGGAATTCATGGATATCATGCTGTCCTTATCCCCTGAGGAATAAGGTGAAGTAATTTGTCAAGCAGCTGTTATGGAGATGTTAAAAGGCAAGGAATCAATAATCTAATGTAGAAATGAACATTTGGTAGCTTTTAAATTGCTGGAGGAGTGAAAGATATTAGAGCTTTTTCTAGAAGGATGCTAATGAAACTTGTTTCAAGGATCCTTTTAGAACCTTTTAAAAGGTCATAAATAATAGGCTAATGAAGGTTTACTTTAAAATGTTTGTTTTTCAGTTTGAAGAAGACTTGTCTGGCTATAGTAGGGGATAGAATGATCTAATGGCTTTCTCTGAGCAATTTAAAGGATTAACTAATTCTATATTATGATTGGTTTTTTAAAAGAGGATAAGTTATAATTCTGAATTTGTTAAGCTTATGTCCATAAGCTTATGGACAAATCTGTGTATTTTTCTTTGCTTATTTCTAAAATGGGTTAATTTGAGTCTGGTAAACTCTTCCTCTCAAGTTGGTTTTATGAATTATAAGAAATTAGTATTCTTTTCTAGTGTATTTAAGGCCACTCTCTATGTCTTTGGAGTTTTAGACATTTGCTAGGATCTGTGAAGACTTACTTAATGGAAAATGAGGTTGTTCATGCTGTTGCTTTAGGACACCCTTATTTTTGTAAGAAGAAACATATTCCTCTTTATAAGATACATAACTGAGGAGATTCTCCTTTTTCTACTTTTGTGTTGTGTTCTTTACACTTCATGTTAATCTTCCCTCTCTCTGCCCCCCAGGATTCTTTTTGGTTTCTTTCTTTCTTCTTTCTTCCTTTCCTCCTTTCCTTTCTTGAGAGCAAGCGCACAAACAGGGGAGAGGGGCAGAAGGAGAGAGTGAATCCCAAGCAGACACACGCTTCGTGTAGATCCTTGATTTGCGGTGCAATCCCACAACCTTGGGATCATGACCTGGGCCCAAATCAGTATTAGACCCTCAACTGACTGAGCCACCCAGACATCCCTCTTTTTAGATTTCATGGGCGGTGTATATTTAATTTGCTTTACAAAGCCATAGGACCTGAGCTGTGTGTATAGTTTGCTTGTCTCCCAGGTACGTTATTGGAATGATTTTCTTGAACCCGCACTTTTTAAACGTCAAACTGACTTGTGCTTTGCAGTTAGTCGGAATTGCTCTCATTCCTGGCTTTTTTTGTTTAGTATGTTTAAAGTTTGACCTCTTTTAGGTCAGTTAATCTGATGATCAGTAATTAGCATTTGTTTGCTCCACCAAAGAGTCACTCTCAGCAAACTAGTAATTGTATTCACAAACTTGGGAAGCAGTTTTTGAAAAATATTTCAGCTTTTTTTTCTATTAGGCTTGTTTGCTTTTGGCTTCATCACTAGCTTTTTATGCTTTCTGAGAAGGTTATATTCTACTCTCTGAGTCCACATCTTAGTTGAGAGGGCCAAAATAAGTATTTTGAGTAACTTTATAGGTAAATTTGCTTTATCATATTTAAAAAACCTCTGGGTCCTTCTGTAGTATGTTCCTTTATCACCCTGTACTTATTCTAACACCCATGCATTTATGGACATAATACAAGCAGAGTGGCTGAAGTTGATGATTAAACATGGAAAAGAAGTCTGAGAGCAAAATGTAATAATGTATCTAATATGTAACTCTGAGATAAGTAGGGAAAAATACAAGTCTTTCAGAGGAGAGCAGGTTTTCCCTTATGTGTCTTATGGACATATATATACACAGATACACAAATGTATTTGTGCGTATCTTGAGTAATGTGGTAAACAATATCCCTTCACAGCTTTGAATCAGAATAGCTGTGGAGCTCATAGGATTATCTATGGTAACGAATTGAAATGCAAAAATTCAATTACTGATCATTTCTGCAGTCTAGATATTCAAACTTTAAGTTGAAAATTGTTTTTTAAATGTTTATTTTAGAGAGAGAGAAAGCGCAAGTGGGGTAGGGGTGGAGAATGAGAGACAGAATATGAAACAGGCTCTGTGCTGCCAGTGCAAAGCCCGACATGGGCTGGAACCCCGTGAACTGTGAGCTCATGACCTGAGCTAAAGTCGAACGCTCAATTGCATGAGCCACCTAGGTGCACAAACTTGCAGTTTTTAAGGTCTTACATGAAATTTACAACACCTGTAGAAGTGAATGATGTTAATTTCTTTTTTTTAAACGCTTTATTTTTATTTAATTTTATTTTGTAACATTTTTTCATTTTTGAGAGAGAGATGTGAGCGGGGGAGGAACAGAGAGAGAGAGACACAGAATCAGAGCCTGACGCGGGGCTTGAACCCACTTAGCTAGCAGTGAGATCATGACCTGAACCGAAGTCAGACACCTAACCGGCTGAACCACCCAGGTGGGCCCTCCACCCTTTTTTGTTTATTTCTTAAGCTCTTTTCCCTGGCAAGTAGTCTTTGATAGGTCCTTCGGTGCTCGTCTCGTGAATACCTAATTATGGATAAACCTCTCCCCTCTGGAAACCAGCTGGACAGGTGATAGGATTACTGTTTGTTAGGAGATCTAAGGACCAGACCAGTGACTTCAGCTGAATGGAGAGTGATCCCATCTCTTCAAGGATCCACTTCAGAAAAGTGCTGTGTTACTTTGAGTTGTCTATTTGGCATTTCTTTTCAGATATACACAATGAAGTTTCATTTGTGTGCATTACTGGGTTGATTTCTTGATATTTGAGATTTTGGTCTTGTATTGGGAATATTTTATATTTGTTATGCCTCCCTGCTGGGGGCGGATTTTGTGAAAAGTGAGTTATTGAGTAAAAGGCATTTGGGATTTTTGGATAAATAGTTCTATGAAAGTACAAAGGGGAAAAGTCATACTTAAAATGTTTGTTTACCATACATGAAAACAAACAAAAAAAATTCTCCTCTAGACTCTTCTAGTAAGTAGAGTAGGCTGTAAGGTCCATGCGGGTAGGCACTAAATTTTATTTTCCCTCAACTGCTGTATCCCCAGAGCCTAGTGCAGCATCTGGTGCATAGAAGAGGCTTAATAAATAGCCGTTAATGAGTGATTAGCTTGTTAAGGGGAAAATCTATTTTGTGAAAATAATAATGACTGGACTGATAATAGAGATTAAAAAAAACACCGCCCCTACCTTTAGGAGTTTAAGTATGCACATAGTATACGTATAAGAAATCATTAACAAGGCAAGTCAGTTCAAGGTAGGGGCTGCATGAATAACATATTTCATGGGATGAGTTCTGATATTTTACTCAGTTTTTAAAAAATTTTTAATGTTTTGTTCTTATTTATTTTTGAGAGAGAGAGAGAGCGAGAGCGAGAGCGCGCTCGAGCCTGCTGCCCGGCACAAGCAGGGGGAGGGGGATGGAGGTGGTGATCAGAGAGAAGAAGACTCCAAAGCAGAATCCAAAGCAGGCTCCAGGCTCTGAGCTGTCAGCACAGAGCCTGATGCGGGGCTCCCCCTCACAAACTGTGAGGTCATGACCTGACCTGCATGAAGTCGGATGCTTACCTGACTGAGCCACCCAGGTGCCCCTTTACTCAATGTTTTGAGTAGAAATCTTTGGTGTTCTTTAAAGACAGATTGCCATATTTACAGGTGTATCCTGAGGGCCTACAATATTGCCTGCCAGACATAGTGCTCAGTAAATGACTTCTGAATGAATGAATGCGAAGTATGTCTCATTTTAAAGTATTTTCATATTGCCAATCTTTACTTTAGCTCTTGTTGCATTTTGCTCTTCTGCCCATTGGTGGTAGCCCAAGGAGGAGTAAACGAAGGTTTAGTTAGCATCTCATGCAGGTGTTTAGTGCCTGCAGCCCTGTAAGGCAGGTGATGGTACTCCCATTTTACAGGTACAAATGGGTTGTCAGAGAGGTAAAGTGGCTTGTAGAAGACCAAATAGGTAATAAGTAAAAATAAGTAGATAAAAAGTAGACTTAATATTTAAATCTAGTTCTTTCTTCTCCACTTTTATATTTTATGGTCTCATCTGTATTTATCACTACTTTTTGTTGCTGTTCAATCACTAGTTTCTATTGATATCTGGAAAGGAAAGAAGGCAGCTATTGTACAGTCAGGAAATACTCTACTGTGTATAGACAGTATACACAGATGGTTAGGGTTAGGGTTAGAATTAGTGTCATGGAGTTGTGCCTAGGGTTGCATTGGGACTGAAAGTGGGAATAGCAGCCTAAAGGGATGTGAAATATAGGATAGCAATTTTCAGTAATTGTTTGCTACCTTATTTCAGGGGGTGGTTGTAGGAAGAAGAGCTGACATGTTGTTCAGAGATTATTTTGCAACATTGTAAAGATGACTTGGGGGGAAAAATCCCTGCAGAGTAAGTCTAGGGCATTGTGGTCGCCTGTAGTAGAGGTGTACTTGTGCTGCCATCTTTCCACTGTGCTTGGTAATATTTATCAGTATGTACACTTTTTCTTTTTTTAAAAAAAATGTTCACTTATTTACTTTTGAGAGAGGGAGAAAGAGCATGTGCATGAGAGCAAGCGAGGGGCAGAGAGACAGAGAGAGAATCCCAAGCAGGCTCTACCCTGTCAGGGCAGAGCCCAACATGGGTCTTGAAGTCACAACCATGAGATCTTGACCTGTGCCAAAGTTGAATGCTCAAACAATGGAACCATCAGGCAGCCTGTACAGTTTCTTTCATGCTCTGAGAATCTATTTTGGGGGTATGTAAGTGTTTTCCCTTTGAAAAAATGTTTCATGCTTTAAAACATCTTGAAAAGATGTTATATGACATATTTATTAAGTGATGATACATACTAGTAAATTAAACACACTTAGTATTATTAGTGTTTGTATTCTAGGACCCAAATTAGGATCTTTGAGGCATGGGTGCTTCACATAACCATAAAATGGTATGTTCTCAGATCTTGCGAGATAAGAACTTGGAGGTCATTCAACCTGACTTTTGGTAGTGAGGCTTGCTTTGTTTTTACATTCAATCAATTGATATTTATGATGCACCTTACATTAAAATGTGAGTGCATTTTGGGCAAGCATTTTTGTCTCTGGTTCACTGTTACAGTGCTGCCATGTTGCCAAAAGTCAAGGAGGTACCATTCACACTACAGTCTATGTGAATGGTGCCCCCTGGAGTTGTGCAGTGCAGTCTTTCTATGTTATATGCTGTGGTTAACTTCCTCATACAGTGTCCCTAGAGGACTTGGTGTAGGAATTTCTTTGAGATTCCCGGGAGTGGAATAGAATATACATGTACTGAAATATTCAGATTTGCTGCTCTGGTCTCTTCTTCTAGGAGTAGTATAGGAGTTCCTATATCCCCAGACCCCTACCAGTATTTAGTGATACCTACGTTTTTTTAATTGCTTTCTTTGATTACTAATTTTATGAATAACATTTTATATTTTTTGATTTCTTTATCTCTAAAATGCTGTTAATATTTTTTGCCCATGTATCTGTTTTCTACTGAAGTTAACTTTTCTTGTTCTCCAGAAGTATCGGTGATCAGTGGCTTTTAGCCTTCTTTGTGTCAAAGTAAGGGATACTGTTTACATTATGACCCTTTACATACACTTAATTTTTCCCATTTAGATCTTTGATTTATATCATTCTAGACAACCTATCCTGTCTAGTGCTACTTGCTAATATGCTAAATTCCTGTATATGTTCTGCTCTGATATCTTTATTCTTTTTGTTGGCCTGTTCTGTGTCGGTACCATACTGTTTTTATGACTGTGGTTTAGGAGTATATTTTAATATTCTAAAAGACAAGTTCCTTTTCTTTGTTATTTTCAACTGACCTTGCCACTCAGGTGCCCCTCTCTTTGTTATTTTCTAAGTTGACTTAGATTTTCGAGGATCTTCATTATTTTCATAAACATTTCCAGTTATGATTATGGAACTCCTCAAAACATCCAGCTAGAATTTTAACTAGGAAATTATTTGAATTCCAAGAGTAATTTACAGAGAACTGACACCTTTGTAATAAGTCTAAGAGCAAGGAACATCACTCACATAACCTAGTCTGTATATTTCTTTTGTGGAATTAGATGCTTTTCTTGTGACCTAATATAGTGTCAGTTTTGGTAAATGTTCTTTGCTTAAGAAAAATGCATATTTTATTTGCTGTAGAAAAATGTATATGATGGAAAACATTAGGAGATGGAAAATACTATAGTGTGGGTACTCAAATCTCTTGCCCCATGTTAAGATTCTACCTAACTTTTTATTCAAATCCTGGTGTGTATATTTGTGTGTGTGTGTGTGTGTGTGTGTGTGTATGTAAGGTATTTTTATTTTGAGACAGAGAGAGAGAGGGAGAGCGAGCGAGCTTGTGTGCAGGGGAGGGACAGAGAGAGAGGATCCTAAGCAGGCTCCTCACTGTCAGTGTGGAGTCCGATGCAGGGCCTGAACCCATGAACGCAGGACCATGACCTGAGCTGAAACCCAGAGTCAGACATCCAACTGACAGAGCCACCCAGGTACCCCTATGTGTGTGTGTGTGTGTGTGTGTGTGCATGCGCGCACATATATATGTGTATTTTAATTTTTTAAGTTTATTTATTTGAGAGAGAGATATAGAGTGCAAGTGGGGAAGGAAGTAGAGAGGGAGAGAGGGAGAGCCCGAGGGAGAGAATGAGAATCCCAAGCAGGCTTTGCACTGCCAGTGCAGAGTCCAATGCAGGGCTTGAACCCACAGACTGATGACCTGAGCCAAAGTCAGAGACCTAACCAACTGAACTACCTAGGCACCCCCATGTATGTATTATGTATGTACATATATATAGTATATGTGTTATGTATTATATATATTTATTTTAAGTAAGCTCTAAACCCAGCATGGGGCTTGAACCAATGACCTCATGATCAAACGTTGCATGCTCCACTGACCGAGCCAGCCAGGTGCCCCTCTTTTGATTTTATTTATTTATTTATTTAAAATGTTTACTTACTGAGTTTTTTTTTTTAATGTTTTATTTATTTTTGAGAGAGAGAAACAGTGTGAGCAGGGGAGAGTCAGAGAGAGGGAGACACAGAATCTGAAGCAGGCTCCAGGCTCTAAGCTGTCAGCACAGAGCCCGACATGGGGCTCAAACCCACAAACGATGAGATCATGACCTGAGCCGAAGCCGGACACCTAATT